>CABEEJ010005477.1:0-33232 GCA_901482245.1 Timema douglasi | reverse complement strand
TTTTTTGGTTTTCTCTTTTAGGAAGTTGCGTTGCGCGTTTCACACTCCTCCCTGATGAGTTCCGATAGAATGAAACCTAGGTCGGGGGATTGGGCGGTGACGATCAATTTTCTTTAAGAGACATCCATTACCTCTTTGTCCATTGGCAGCAGTGTAAAGTGTGAACTGTGTTCTTCTTTTCATTGTAAAGGCCATATTGTGTTTGTCCCCCTTTTATATGTTTCTATCCACCTTTCCTGTACCTTCTTCCAAATATAATACAAATTAATTTAATCATAATTTTAAAAAAAGCCCCAGTAAAAAAAAAAGTTATTTATTGACGGCAACTTAGTTTAGTCAAGCAAATTTGGCGAGAGTCGTCGTCACTAATTGGGGAAAGTTGAACACACATGAGTGTGTGCGTTACAGTCATCCATGTGGGGAATTAGCGCAAATCCACGCCTACAAGACAAGTTTTAATCAGGAACCCAGAACCCCCCCCGAGTGAATCACCTCGACCTCGCCGTTTTACTGGCAGGGCCCCACAACTGGGCTCACGGTGAGTTAGAAAGAAGTAGATTCAAGACGTTGTTGAATGTATTAATAATAACCTAGTGTCCCAATTGTTTCCCCGTCTCTCCTGTGTGTGTCCTTTATGTTATACCTTTCACATGTTCCTATCTATGCATCCTATCATTCTTTACCATTTTTCTTTTTCTCCCCTTTTGTGGTTTTTTTGGTTCCCTCTTTTAGGAAGTTGCGTTGCGCGTTTTACACTCCTCCCTGATGAGTTCCGATAGAATGAAACCTAGGTCGGGGGATTGAGCAGTAACGATAGATTCTCTTTAAGAGTCAACCATTACCTCTCTGTCCATTGGCAGCAGTGTAAAGTGTGTTCTTCTTTTCATTGTAAAGGCCATATTGTGTTCGTCCCCCTTTTATATGTTTCTATCCACCTTTCCTGTACCTTCTTCCAAATATAATGCAATTACCTCATTAAGCGAAAAGAGGTAGGTTGTTTAATTGAGATATAGTAACATAGTTAGTACTTAAGTGTATGGATAGTATCGTAATTAGTACATAAGTGTATGGATAGTATCGTAAATAGTACATAAGTGTACGGATAGTATCGTAATTAGTACATAAGTGTATGGATATTATCATAATTAGTATGTTAAGCATATAGTAACATAATTAGTACATAAACGCACAGTATAATAATTAGTACATGTAGTAACATAGTATAAGCGTGTAGCCTTAGTGGACGTGATTAGTACATGTGTACATCCTAAGCAGATAGTTACATAATTAGTACTAGAGAGAAATGTCAGGTAAAATAATATAATCACACCTTTCTGTTGAAATTGTCGCAGTAGACCGCACAATCGTTGACTCTGAGGAACTGCGCTACATCAAACACATTCCAGTCGACTGGAATCAGCTCGCCCAACTCCCCGGTGAGGCCCGACGAGTCGATGAGCCGGGGGATGAGTTTCCCGCTCGTGGCGGGCGACTGCGAGCAAACAACAACAGCTGTAGCTTGCTGAACGCAGTATTTCCTAAATACAGCCTCCAGGGACTTTGTTTTATACAGATATGGAATCCTTCAGGATATTAAAGATCTGAGGATTCTGGTGTACCCCATGGGCAGTGCGGTCATGTTCTGAAGAGAGCGCTGGCGTAGTGACACCGACTATGAGTGTTCAGGTTTTAACGGCAAGTTCGACTGCAACGTTCATGCGCGCAAAAGATATAAATAAGAAATACTTTTAGAGAGGGGAAAAAACAATGGAAATATTGGTTTTTTAAAAATTTGAAATAAAATAAAACATGATTTAAACGTATCGACTACATTCAAATAGAAACGTGATAAAAAATAATAATAAGTGTTTCAATACTAATGTGTTTAAGACATCAAAATTACACTAACACTTACAAAATAATTTATAACATGTACCTCTAGCCATGTTGCCCTAGTGCGGGCTGTGTTCTACTCTCCTCTGCTGAAGAAGGGACTGATGTACCCCAAAAATTACCTAATAATGTGTTTTATTGTGTTATAATCGTGAACTTAGAGGCGTAATATAGCCCTCGCCCTTCTACCCTCCTAATGAAACCATTCGACCTTCGTTTATTAATTTGTCGATTCATTTAGCATATTTTACTAGGATCTGATTTTGATAGTTATTCAAAATTCGCAAATAATATTTGCTTCGATCCAAACCCAAAAAACCTACTACGCTCCTAATTTTGAAGATTCCGTAGCGCCATTCACCCTTAGTGTTCCTATCACCGCTGGAATAGTCCGACTCATCACAACACTTACAACTTACACTAATGTATGAAGAGACGGGTCTCTCCCGAGGAATAGGGGGTTGCGCCACAGGCTCGGGGGTGATGGGCATGGGTTGATCCGGACCCGAGGACTCTTGCGACATGACAGAGTCGCGCCCTCCACCAGACGACCCCACAGACAGAGTGTCACCTGCCGGGCAGACAAAACGGCGACAGTGACAGCAACTCGGACCGCTCCAGACACACAATGCGAGGGAGTACCCCAACATCAGCTCCGAAAACTGTTCACGCTTCGCCAATAAAATAGATTTAGAGATAAAATACTCTACGATCAATTCTTATCAGCAAAGATTTGTTAGTGTCGAATCAGGAATTTTACTTTCGAATTGGAGATGAATCTGAAGTTTTTGAAGCTTCAAACACTTCGACAACAATGCTATAAATTTTGAGTGTCATTTTAGAAAGCAGTAAGAGTTTGTACTATATGGAATTTAATTCTAGATTTGGGGAACTTCGAATCAGAATCCAACCAATAATTGATTGAGTTCTAATTTGAATGTTTGAAATATTTTTATTTTATTTGAATAGGTCAAAGTTTAACTGGTTTACATGTTATTTATTTGTTTAGTTTTTTTTATTTTAAAAATTTAACTTAATATCCAATTCAGTCTGTGTTTTACTCTCTTCCGCCTAATAAGGGACTGGCGTGCCCCGAAAATAAGTAATAACAAAAAACTGATCTCAATAAACATTTATTTAACAAATTTGACCTTTGGTATATTTTTAAAGTAACGTGATGTATACAGATTTAAAATTTAACAAATTAAAGATCAATTATAAATGTATTTTATTTTATGTAATTTTGTTAAGTTTTCGTAAGAAATTATTTCTTTCCGGCTACGTGATTGATTTTCACCTTACAAAATTTAAATCTGATTTGACTACAGTAACAAAATTTAAATCAAAAGCCATTTAATTTGAGTGGTGAGCAAAGATTCAAAAGGGATGATTTTAGACGTATCTAAGTAAAGTTTCAGATTCACACAAACCTCCAAACACGGGGCCACAGTTGGCCTCGATGAGGCTCCTGGCCGTGGCGGCCGAGGGCGGAGACACGGTGGGGCACTTCTTGGCCGTGTTGGTGACACTTGTCGGTGAACCTTTGTTGCCCTTCTTCTGCCGACGTCGAGGTTTCTTCCTCCATGTCCGGGGACCCTTGTTGCCTCCTACACAGACTCACGGAGGAGGTTTTTAAACGTTAACTCGTGCTTTACTAACAAGTGGACATGTTTAGCTCCGAGCTGAGTTGTACACACAGAACAATATTTGTACAAGAAATATTACAATTCTAATTTCTGTAATAGATTCATGCATAAACCATAAACATATACATTTTTTTAAAATAATAATAATAATATTTAGCACCGCGTCTTACTACCCGTTCGGGTTATACGCTTTAAGTACTAATTACTCTAATGGATTGGGAAGGTTGAATTAGAGGAAGTGAACCCGCATTTGCGTGGAGGGAGAGTGGAAAACCATTTAGGAAAAACCACCCCCAGTTCACCCGACCGAGATTCGAACCTCGATCTCCCCGTCCTCAGCAGTCGAGCTCAACACGACAAGCGCGTCAGCCAACTACGCCANAAAAAAAAAAAATCATTTAGATTCAAATTTTCAAGTAAAGTTGATATAATTGTGTATTTTTTTAAACTAGACAAAAGAAAATAATCGAGAAACTTTATTAGCTATAAACCAGATATTGAAATCAAATAAACCAGGAATTTTCAAAGGGAAAAGATTGAAAATTACAGGTACTTAAATTTTTCAAATTTTCTAAAAATTGAAAAGAACTCTACCACTCCTACTCACTACTCTTTAGGGCAATTAACATAATGTGTCAAGGATAAGGAAGGTTGAATGTAGAGGAAGTGTACCCACATTTGTGTGGCAGGAGAATGGATAAACACCCAGAAGAAACCCTCCACAATACATATGATTAGGACTCGGAGCCCCAATTTCTCTGTCATTGGCTGTCCGGTCTTTAGCGATAGTGACGCCTTGGACCGTGCGGCCATCGGACATTTGAAAAGTGTGTTACTAATACACGAAAGCCAATGTTTACGCACAAAATGACGTCACTACATCCGCAGCGGTCGAACAAGGATTGGGCGTGGGAAAACTATCCAAGGTGCATACCTGTGGCGGTGGCGACGGGTTCGGGCCTCGGGGGCTCCAGTTTGTGCCCCACCAGGTGACACCAGCCCACGGGGAAGATGTCTGGGCACTCGAGGTCCATCCACTGATCAAACTCTTCCTCCCAACCGTCAAAGTGAACCCTGACCAGACGAGTTACGATCCTTTTTACTGTCGCCACGCACACCTTGTGGGGATCCATGACTTCAGCTGCCTCCAGGTGCATCCCTTCCACCAGGTGGTGCATGGGGATATCCTGTCGGGGTACACCACACACACACACACTGTGTTAGGTGTCCAAGTTTTAATAACAATAAGCCTGTACAAAGTTTTAGAAATTTTGAAAATCCAAATCTCAATATTATTAGGATATGTAACGAAATCAAAATTCCCAATATCTATATTTGAAAGAATCTAATTCAAAACTTGAAACCAAAAGTCAAACATTTGAGTAAATCTTTTTTTTTTAAAGTGATCATGGATCCATTATTTGACACGATCGTAGAAATTTGCGACACGGTTTACTGACCTTATTTTTTTTATTGGACTCAATTAAAAATATCTATAATTTCACGGGGGAGGAGTATATAACGGAAAGTGTGCAAGTGAGAGGAAAAGGATGGTGGAAGGACAGCGGAGAATGGAGCGATACTTACTAAAGTGACCCGACCACAGGCTGGAAATAGTTGATGATGAATATGTGACAACATTTAAAAGTAAAATATTTTAATAATTTTAACTATACAACATTCAATTTGTTATCTATCTGACCCGTAGAGGAAGTAGTAGCTCTGTTCTACTGTCCATAGAGTCCGTTCCCGATAGGTTTCTACCTGGATGACAGTTCAGGTTTTGTGTTGCCAACGCTTGTAAAGGATCGCTGTTTTATAATAAACATTAAGTCAACCAATAGTTTTCACACATCATTTAATTACACTCAATAACTTCTGTTCACTAAATCCGAAAAAATGCCGGTATTTTAAACATAATTAAAAGTACTTATTCTTCGTTTTGTAATGGTATCCATGTCGTGTAATAAGGTGCATACATCAATACCTTTTAATACAGGCATCATATTTACTTGAAAAAGAGAATATACTTGTAATATATTTATATATATAAAAGTATTTTATTGTATTTCAGAATATTTAACTCAATAAAATATTTTCATCCCCTGCATGAGTGCTTCATTGTAAAGAACTTGTTTCCGTCAAGTTCAATCGCACATGTTTTCATTACAGTTTACAAAGTGACAGATGTCCGGTGTTGGCGTAGGGATACATTAGGGACTATTTCTAATAACTTTTTGAGTTGTCATCCAAGTAAACTAAGGTTGTGAATGTACCATATTTGACCCATTTCATCCTAATTTGATCAATTCAAAAAATGTAATTTAACTATTTTATATTTTTTTTTGCAAATGATCATTAATCTGCGATACATAAAACTGCACCAAATGACCAAAATTTAACATAAACGTTAGTTTTAATCCAAGATATTTGTAAAGGTGAAGTTTTGTTATTATCTAAGGCGAATTTATTTTCCACGCTGAAGTCAAAGTTGGTATTTATTTCGAAGCTTCACACCATAGTAAGCGCGCTGATGCCCCTGGACAGGACTCACCCTGATGAAGAGTCTGACGGGTACGGTCCTGTGGTGAGTCTCGGCGAGGAACTGATCCCAGTCGAACTCGCTGTCCTTGTAGCCGTGCGGCGCCGTCAGGGAGATACTGTTGGTGCGGCAGAAGCCGGCGGGGAAGATGTACGGCGAGCTGATGTGGTAGCAGAAGTTACCGTTGGGCCCCTCGTTGTTGGGGCCCTCCTGCACATCATAGGGGTCCATGGATACCATGAAGTAGCCGTCAAGTAGAACCTGGGATAGCATACAAGCTAAGTTATTACCAGGGGTGGGCCCTTCCAAGCCGAGAATCCGTTTTGGATATCAAAGATTCAACAACATTCCAAGTACAATCTTACTAAGGACCTGATCAACGGTCGTCGGAAGTGAAGAGTCACATCAGCGCCAGCCCCTGGTTTACGGTACCGGCAGCTGAGTCAGCCCACAGTGTTGCCATTTAGAGCCCACCCCCCTTCCCTTCACCCATCCAAAGAGTGAGACTAAGTTAGCAAGCAAACAAAACAAAGCTATAATCCTCTGAAACCTTTATCGCAGGTAGCAATCATCTCTGTATTGATGGGGAGGCCAGGGGCAGAGTCTATCAGTGGAGAGTACCTAAATTATCACAAAGAGAAGGCAATGCATTTGTCAACTGGTTACGTCTTTCATTGAAATTCATCCTGGCCAAAGTTAATGATTTATGGGATTGTGGTTTGGACAGTGACGTCACGATACACACACACAAAAGCATTATTGTACAGAACGTACTAAACAAAACAAAATAAACTTGCACGTCACAAGAATATCGCTACGACCAAATCACTAATAAAGGTGCATGTGACCGCCCTAGAAGTACTACAGAACTCTAAGTCCAAACAAAAGACGTATGGGTGAGTGGGGGAGGGTAAGGGGCGTAAAGAAGGGTACTGACTGAATTCCATTGTCACCTCCTCTGTTTCCTAAAATATAACAAGGTACCACAACTAGAAGTAGGAAAACCATACTGAACAATACATTACAACTTACAAAAAGTTCGAACTAACTAAAACAAAATTCAAACTATCCACGATTTTTTTAAACAGTTTTTTAATACAAAATTCACAAGACCGGGCGAAAAATTTGAATTTTGGACGATTTCGAATTACAGAGGTTCGAGTTAGTCAGGTTCCACAGTTTGTTTCCGTCCACCTTTCCTGTACCGTCTTACTAATATAATACAGTTACTTAATATTAAAAATTCCTATGCTAACAGTCAGATATAGCATATAAATACCACGCTATCTATTGAGTAACACCAGAGAGCAAATCGACTCGTGGCCCTGAAAGGGATGATATAAATCCTGACCTTGACAATGGTAGCGACGCAGATGGAGGAGGGATTGAGGGGGTCCACAGCCTCCAGCTTCATGCCCTCGTGAAGGTCCCCCGGTTGCAGGTCCACCTCCGGGGGGTGCAAAAACAAGTCGTCGGGGGCATCTTCGGGGAGAACTTCTCCGTGTTCCACACGCATCAGGTACTCGGGAGGGGCGCACATTTCATGGCCCACTCGCTGGGACCAGCCCACCGGGTGGATCACAGGCGAGTCCTCGTGGGCCCAAAAACCTGTGCATCGACAGGTTCAATAATAATAATATTTAGCACCGCGTCTTACTACCCATTCGGGTTATACGCTTTAAGTACTAATTACGCTAATGGATTAGGAAGGTTGAATCAGAGGAAGTGAACCCACATTTGCACGGAGGGAGAGTGGAAAACCATTTTAGGAAAAACCACCCCCAGTTCACCCGACCGAGATTCGAACCTCGATCTCCCCGTCCTCGGCAGTCGAGCTCAACACGACAAGTGCAGCGCGTTAGCCAACTACGCCACCGAGGCGGGTAACAGGTTCAAGATGAGCTAATTAGAGCCTAGTAAAAAAACCTTAGTGTGGTCTTTAATCACAACCTTAAATAATAAGTGTGTGAGAAATTCAATTTGTCTTCAAAACAAATATCAGCTTAAAAGTGACTTTGAAAAAATAAACTAAAAAGACCGCAAGTGATGAGATTAATGGACCAGATAACAACAGATAATAAAGTGAGAGGAGAAGAACCAGGAAAGGAAAAATGTAGATATTTTACTGACGTGAGGCTGAAAACATCGCTGTCGAGCACTTACCCGCCCCACTGTCCCGGTCGTCCCAGTACTTGAGATTGAGTCTCTTCCCCAGGATCCTGTGGACCGTGGCCAACTTCATCTGACAGATGCGGGCCTTGTCCACAACTTCCAGTCTCATGCCCGGGCTAATAACACGACAATGACCTTTGTATTAAGGGTGTCAAATTCGATTATTCTTATTGGTAATGAAAGAATCAATCCTATTGACAACATTTTCAAGCTCTCTCTCTTGCCGAGCCTAACAAATGACTGTTGCTAGACAGAGCACATTGACTTGTCCGTCTCACCGCAGGCCTCTAGTTCGCTACAGAACAAAGAAGATGAGTCTCCAACAGAGATTGAGCCAGGAGAAGCTGCTGAAACAATATGCGGGCTTAATTTCTCCGCCCGACTCTCGGGAATGGCCAGATTCCCGACATTTTACCAAGTGTAGCCCCATTTGCGTGGAAGAGTGGAAAATCACCCTCAGTACACCCGGCCGAGTATTCGAACCTCAATCTAATCTACTGCTAGAGAAGCGTGTTAGACCAGGCAGCAACCAAAGCGGGTCTATCTATAATCAAATATGATAAAATTAGGTCATAGTTTTCTTTCAGCTGTTCTGTTCTTGGTAGCCATTTGTTAACAGAGTAAAACCAAGCTAATGATTTTAGTTCAAGTTCAAGTCATGCTGGGGGATCAGGGGGGGGCATATCGAGCAGTCTCTGGATGAGTCTCTCACCTGAACCTCGACTTCATGCTGTTCTCTATGCTCTGGTAAAAATAGGTGGGCAACGTTCGGGCCCCGTTCAGTCTTTTGGTGAGAAACTTCTTCCAGTCTGAGTACTTGTTTACGATACCTGCCAACAAACGACACCCAGCCTAAGCGCGAGATAAACACTCATGGTTGGTAGGACCAGAAAACAGTTGAAGGTCAGTAAACTTAGCTGACAGTGAGGTGCAGAATCCACTTTTTCAATCCGAATGTTCTCAAAGCCAAATCAAAGTTCATTTTTTTCTTTCATAATATTTATTAATGATTGAAAAACTATATTGTGGCTATTTATTTTACTTTATACACTAGAATATTTTAGGAAAAGTTTTATTAAGCAATGGTTTATAATATTTAGTTTTAGTCTGATAAACCAAGTTATTATAACACGTTACAATTCAATTACTTCAAGTTTTATCAAATGAATATTAATTTGTAACATACATAGCTCGGAATGACGATAATTGACCATGAATGAACTATTTTAGCTCGAAATATTTTTATTGGCTAGTCTTTGTAATTGTCAAGGTCAGAGTATAAGTTGAACTTTTGCGCACCCCTCGTGACATGTCAGTGTTTGTTGTAAAACCGAATGTCAGTGTCCAAACATCACCCACTCAAATGTTGAAGTAACGGTTCCCTTCAAGAACTCACTTATGGGTGGTATGAGCGGCTTCCCGCGCATTGCGCACCATCCCACCGGGTGTACAGACGATGCGCAGAGGTTGACCCAGAAGTCCTTGCTGTTGAGCTGGCCGAATCCTTCGTACCTCAAGAGGGCATAGTACCCTGTTGACAAAATTAGCCAGGTCATGTTGTGGGTCTAACCCAATTCTAATGAAAGTAGTAGAGTGAATCTGTATATAATGTTGGTACCTTGTATCCTGAGCACAGTGGCCACCCAGAAGGAGTCTCGATCGTCGTCTCTGTCCGTGTTCTCCACCTCCACCTTCATGCCCACGGTGAGGTCGTCCCAGTTGCAGGCCATGGGCGCCTGGGACAGAACAAAACACACACGAGCCCTGTGATGACTCTTTGACAAAATATTGAAAGGTTTTAATAGGAGTGGGCCAATTTTCAAAACTTAAACTGGGTTTAGTAAAAAAATAAAGCTAAGAGCTAAGCCAACTATAAAGGTTCCTCAATAAAACTATGCACATTAAAAATGCTCCATTTTTGTTCAATGCTGACATTCTGAGCTGTTATGAATATTAATATTTAATTTGAGCAAACTAGAATTCAATATAGGAAATATTCTCAAAGTAGAGCACTTTTTCTTTGCGGTTTTAAGCTTGAAAAAAGTTATGTTGTGTTTACTTGGGAAATATTTTATTTGAGGTATTTAGAATGCACTTTCTGAACCGACTTGATTATATCAGCACACAAGAATTTCTATGAGCGAGAGCGAAAGAAACTACCAGTTTGCCGGCAAAGGTATGTTCACGTACCTTCCAGGGTTCTTTTACATTCTACAATCGACATGGGACCGACGACTTTACCTCCCCTACGAAGAAAGTTGTGCTACGGATCTTTATTGCTCAAGAAAAATCAGTCACCTCGGCTGGGTTTGAACCCCCAAACATCGGCCCCCGACAATTATTTGTAATATTTAATCACAACTTACAATTCAATCAAGTTACTTCAGATTTTTTCCATTGAATCTTATTTTTTAATGCCTACAACTAAGAATGACAGTTGACCATAAATTGATTACTTTTGCTGTCAATATTTTTACTGACAAAGTTTCATAATTTTTAAAGTAGGAATTTTTTTCTAGATGGAGTCGAAGCTTATATTTGTTTAACACATTAGAGTTTGTACAGGTTTATGTTATTTACTTCTTATTCAGAGAATTATCGCAAACATATCTGAAAGTTCTAGCGATTCTTGTAATTCCCGAGCCAAGTTAAACTGAGCGACTCACATGCTTGAAGAAGTCTACAGGCGCTGCAGCAAAACCCCTCTGGGCCATTTCTTCCGTGCTCCAGTGGTGGGTGTCGGAGGGCTGCCGTACCACGTTCTTACGTCCCGTGGGGGGTGTCAGGGGCGGGTCGTCCTCCAGCACGGGCAGAGGCAGGCAGAACACGATGGGCGGCAAGGTGGGCTCTGGAGGGGCCATGGGTTCCGAACCCATCAGCTCCTTCATCGTGATGTCCCCGGGGTCCGCCTTACTCGCGTCTCCCTGCTGGCGAGATCGAACCAGGCCCAGCTGATAACGTTCATTTTGATTGATTTTTAACATAGAAATTAACGGACACAATAAGGGGGTAACAAGACAAATTTATATATCCAAAAGGGGTGGGCCGGATTCCCGAATTTTGAGATTCTCCCAATTGTCAGGAGAGAGAGATGCTTTTGTTTTTTCATTCCTGAATATAGAAAGCATGTACCTAAACACATTTTTATGTTTGCTATTATTATTTTATATGTGATAGGTATTTATCTAAGTTATTTATTTTATCTCTCACTTGAGGTATTCATCTAAAAATTAAACATTGCACAGTGTTTTACAATAATATTAGAAATAATTAATTAAACATTTTAAATTCTCCTTCTCATCCNCCCCCTCTAATATTCAAACACACGACAAATAAAATATACTGCATTTTCTTGAAGCCTAGTCAAAGCTTTTGTTAGCACTGCGTCTTACTAACCACTCAGGTTACCCACTTACGTACTAATTACACCAATGGGTAAGTGAGGAGGAAGGTTGAATTTAAGAGGAATTATAGCCACATTTGCGTGGAGGGAGTGTGGCAAACCACCCTCAATACACCTGACCAGGATTTTAACTATCATCTCCAAGTCATCGAGAGGCTAGACTATAGCAAGGATAGCGCCTTAGACTATGCGGCCACCGAAGCATGTAATTGGGTAATATTATCTATCGTGTAATAAAGTTGATAATATTTTAACAAACACTGAATGGAGGATATCAGACAGGGCACTTGCCTAAGAGTTCACACAAACAAGGGTTTAACGAGAGAGAGACAGAGAGACAGAGAGACAGAGAGAGAGAGCAAGAGACTTTGAACCACCACTCACAATGTTCTCGGACATGTGTTGCGAGGCATATTTCTGCAACTCGGCATTCTCCCGAGCGCACCTTTGACTGCAGAAGTTGCGCTCCCTGGTGTAGAAGGCATGCTTCACACCGATAGCACCACAGTGTGCGCACACCGCTACAACGTCAAGTACACGATAAGAACATTGACATATTTTCTTTCTATTTAATTTAAATTAAATTAAAATAACTTTGGGTCCCTACTAGGTTCTCAAGCAACAGAAGATGATTATATATTATAAACTTTATTGAGGTTATTAAAATTTAAAACTTCAGTAAGAATTTAAAGGAATATTACAGTAGGTGTAAAACATACTAGTTATTAGTATCTATTTAATGACATCCATTTCGTCCTCCATGACCGTAATGTATTTAATGACTCACCCATACCGTCCTCCATGGCCGTAATGTATTTAATGACTCACCCATTTTGTCATCCATGACTGTAATGTATTTAATGACTCACCCATTCCGCCCTCCATGACCGTAATGCATTTAATGACTCACCCATTCCATCCTCCATGACCGTAATGTATTTAATGACTCACCCATTCAGTCCTTCATGACCGTAATGTATTTAATGACTCACCCATTCCGCCCTTCATGACCGTAATGTATTTAATGACTCACCCATTCCACCCTTCATGACCGTAATGTATTTAATGACTCACCCATTGAGTCCTCCATGGCTGTAATATATTTAATGACTCACCCATCCCGTCCTTCATGATTGGTATGACGCGTGGATCACAGTCCTTCTGGTAAGTGATGGGTGTTTTGAGCTTGAGGCCGGGGTGCTTCACCGCCTTGATCTTCCTGTTACCAGACTGCCCCGCCTGGGTCTGCGTGGCGGTGCTCGTCATGTACTGACCCGGCTCCTCCTGGTAGTAGTTGTAGTCCTCCACCACCATGTCGGTGCTGATCTCCTGAGGTGGGGCACAGCACCAGACACGCTGAGCTCCCCCTCGGTACCGGCCGGGTTTACTCATGTGTTTAATAGTGACCTGGCTCCTCTCTCGGTACCGGCCGGGTTTACTCATGTGTTTAATAGTGACCTAGCTCCTCCTCGGTACCGGCCGGGTTTACTCATGTGTTTAATAGCGATCTAACAGCAATCTACGGAGTAGGGCTAGAGCGTGTAAAAATAGATGCACCATCATTTGCATTCAAATATGGGGGGAAAGGGAGAGAGAATAGAGATTGAGAGAAATTGAAAAGGAATTAAATATATATAGACATATATATACTAAAAGGAGTCTAGAAATAAGAAATAGAAAGAAAGTTAACTAGCTGATTAAATATAGACACCAACAAATCACCTTAAGATAGAGTAAGACATAAAGAGGGGGAATAATCATAATAGATTAATAAGTTACGTGTAAAATAAATGGTATGGTGCACCGCAAAGACTCCCCCTCCTCCCTCCCAAAAAAGATGGACACACTTAAAACTTGTGAAACGAATTAAAATACATTGTTGGTTGTAGAAATTTAGTATGAAAATGAGCATCATATTCCAGCAAAAAAGCATAAATGAAATTATATACGCCGTTACGGAAACATGCCGAACAAAAATAAGCCTCCCTTGACTCTGTCCACCAAATAGCGTTAACAATCAACTCCCAGGCCACCATATTTGTTTAGGCCTATCGCTTGAAACTATTGGTTTTATAAATAATTATTTTTATTAGTTCTACAATTTTGCAGTGTTAGGCCCAAGTTAACTTGTGTTTCAAAGAGGTGAGGTGATATCAAAATCCGTGATATATGATTAAGCAAAGTGTCCTCGGGAGTAATTTTAAATAAAAATTTTTAATTAGATGCTCCAATTCGTTTGTAATGATAAACGGTGTCTAGACACGAATTTTAATTAAAATTGTTACAACTGGAACTGGTTTCAAGAAAAATGATTGTTTCTTCTTTTTGCACAGATAAGTAAACTAGCCTTAAAAATAGGGTTAGAGGTAGTTCCAAAACCTCTTCTGGGGAACCCTAGCTACCGAGACTTAGCCCCATCGACTCTAGGTTGAGACACGGAGACAGAAAATCAAAAAACTTTTTTTTTTCCGATTCAAGGGGCCATGACACTTAGGCATCCATCAAAATGACAATTTCTATATTTTTTGACGATCATAACTCCCTGCGAGGGGTGGTGGTGGTGAGAACTTATAACATTAACCGCAGTATTTCTTCGTTGCTACAATAAATCTCCCAGAACACCTTCTGGGATCAAAGAGATGTCCGTTATTTGGTAAATATATATATATATGAATCATACGACAAGAGAATAAATACAGTATGTAACGACTGTACAAATATCACTAAACACAGAACAAAACGCAAATGAAATGCGAACGTTATGGCCTGCAGTAGACCTTGATATGTATTTATGATCACAGACTAAACTGGTAGGACAGCCCCCGCTGAAGGGGAGGTATGTACGACCTTGAAACCATTACTAGTACGGAGGCTATTTTAGAAACGTTCCCCGCAGGGTGAAGTCAAGATTGCTCACACTTATACGCGAGACAAGGGCGTTTCTCACGTTCCTTCAGTCAAATATTATAAATGGACGAGTGTTTATAGATTTGTATGCGTCTCAAGCAATGTTCGCATCCATTAGTGAACAAGTCCGATATTGTGAAGTTGTTTCGCTGTAAGAGCCAATGTTATTTATCTGGAGAAATCCAAATTGTCCGTTTTAAAGGTGACTCCGCTGTTCAGAGGTGCCCATTAAGGGCGATTTCACTGCACTAAAAAGAAAGAAACTAAAGTTCCATAAGAACTAGTTTATTGAACACGTTTCCTTACACGAGATGCAAGAAAAGTGTGTAATTATGATGCAATGTATGAATATCCAACTCTAGTTATAGATTATATATTAAACTAGAAAATAAATTAAGAGTTAGTGATATCAAGCACCCCCTTTGGTGGCCATACGGTCTAAGGCATCACTCTCATAAGGATGGGAAATATAAATACATTACAAGGTGACGTCCTTGACCTTGAATGTATCGATTACATTTTATAAAGAGAGAGCACATAAGATTCCATTAGTTTGTTAAAATATTCGTAGATAAGCTATTTTCATCACAGTTATGAAACGAATTACTGCCCAATGGCTTGGAAATGTATAATATGACAGTGTAGAAACACTTTCTTGGTGTTTTGTTTGCGTCTCTTTGTGTGACAAAGGAATATTTCTGAAAATTCAAAACAATGAATAAAAGTGAAAGTATGAAGAAGTGGTAAGTGTAAAAATGTAGAAAGAAATAGAGAAGAGTGTTTGTTTTTGTGTAGACCTAACATAAGTCTCCTTTCGGGTTGGCTTCCTTCACCGTCACTCTACATCACTGTGCAGTGTTTCAGCACTGTCTTACTATACATCAACGTTATATGTTATTGAATATCAAAGTCAATTTATAAAAACAAGATTTTAAAATTAAGAGAAAATATAAAGTTAGTAAAACGAAACGAAAACTTATATTGGAGATATTTTCTAAATTTACGATCAAACTAAGATAAGTTAGATAAATAAAATGAGATAAAATGGATGAACTCTACCTTTTTTATGTTCTCTCTTTGAAAATCGGGGGAGAGGATCTGAGGATCCGACACCCGGTTCCACAAAAATCCGGTCCTGGTCATGGCCAGCTGACCATCGGCGCTAGAGGAGGAGGGGGAGTCGGGGCCACTAACCAGTCTGAGGCGCTCGTCGCTGGCGACGTCGTAGTTGGGCGAGAGGCTGCCGGGAAACAGCGCCTCGTTGTCCGGTGTCTGGGCGCCGGGGTCCATCAACATGCTGGCCATCGCGGGGTTGTACGGGACCATGCTGCCCATCCACAGCATGTGGTGGGGGGACTCTGCTGTGGCAACAGGGGCCAGCGTTACACATATTCATCCGCCTCGGTGGCGTAGCTGGCTAACGCGCTAGTCGTGTTAAGCTCGACTGCCGAGGACGGGGAGATCAAGGTTCGAGTCTCGGTCGGGTGAACTGGGGGTGGGGGGGTTTCCCTCAATGGTTTTCCACTCTCCCTCCACGCAAATGCGGGTTCACTTCCTCTAATTCAACCTTCCCAATTCCTAATCCATTGCATAATTAGTACAGTAGCCCCACGGCTTCTTTGGTTCTGACTGACAGCTCACAGCTGACTTCTGACAGTCAACATTTAGGTATATACCTACATTTTGACCGTCAGAAGTGACAGCTGATAAACACATGCTGTTGCAGATCATTTGGTTCGGCGTAGGGATACCTAATTTGGTCTGGTAACTTTTCAAAGCTGTCAGTCAGCACCAAAGAAGCCATGGGGCTACTGTACTTAAAGCGTATAACCCGAACGGGTAGTAAGACGTGATGCTAAATTATATATATATATACACACACACACACACATATATTCCCTTTCATAAAGTTAGAGAAATATGATAACTTTAATAAATGTTCAGGAAATAAGTTATGATGTGGGCCTACAGTAAAATCGGCAAATGCTTATTCTCAAAAATGGTCAATCACTAAGAGATACAACTTTATTACTGCGCAATAATCATCTGTGGCGACCACACTTTCCTTTATTTAATATAATACTTATTTCTTTTAAGTTGTTTAAACTGAAAATATGATAAATATCCGGACACACGATTAAGAGTCAGATATTAAAATAAAGTGTCTAACAATATATATTTTGAGACAAAAATAATGAGTAACTATATTAAAAGGCACTTATTTGAACTAACTTAACCTAACCTTCATTAGGCCCTACAGTTATTGTGTGCGACGTCGAAACCATACATAAATAGGCCTTACATGCCGTCGGCGGAAAATTCAAATAATTATAATTTTAGTGTAATTCAAGTCTCCATATCTTTGTGAATTTGATAAGAGGTCCCTAGTTTTAAAGTGAATTTTTGGTATTAAAAAGTGGCCTTTAAGTGGGACCGGTTTTTGTGTACAGGACCATCCCTGATTTCGTTTCCAGTATGTTGTGTAGTCCAGTTCCCCTAGTTTTGTGTAAAGTATTTAAAATATATAATATTAATGAGCAATTCAAGATTCTATTCTTCTTATTTAACACTATAAAACCCCCTCGCAACTATGGCATTGAAAAATTGGAAGATTATAAGAAAATTAAAATAAAATCTTGTGTTAACATCAAAGTTCACATTACGATAATAGTTCTAAGATACATCAAGTGCAATTACTCTAAATGGTGTACCTACTTGTGATTAAAATATAAGCTCAGTATTTTAAACTTAAGCCTACAATTGAGGAGTGTATTGTTTATGGATTTAGCGGCATTTAAGAAACCAAAGACATTTGATGTAAAAATACAAACGAACTATGTATATATTATTAAGATGAGTATTTTTAAATCCTTTTTTAATAAATAATTTGAATAGACCCCCCACTGAAGTCTTTATGACCATTACATAGGTTGATACGGGGTGGTTTAAAAGCTATATTTGATCATAATGTTAAGATCTAATTAACCTAGAAACACAACAGAAGTTGTAACTAGCATCTCGATACTTAATTTATCCAGAATATCTAATGACAAAATCATGAAGCCATTTTAAAGAATGCATACTCACCAGTACCATCATTCGTCGCCATTTCCATGACAAAGAAAAATATTTCTTTTTAACATCAGATAATCACGATTTTCACATATTTGCCTTTTTGTGAGAAAGAAAAGCTTTCTTAGTTTAGAGCAATTATTTTATACAAGACAACGGCAAAATATAGATTATACAATATACTAATAAATAAACGCCGCTAAAATAATGATGATAACCATTGTAACATCTTAAAGCAAGAAGCTTCTAACAACGTAAACCATATGTGTAACTTATTTAATACTTATTAGGATGGCTATAATTTTAAAAATATTAATTAAAAAATCTTAGATATTGAATATATCTGGTTTAGTATTATAATAAATAATAAAATTAATCTTATATGTCAGTAAGTTAAATAAATAGACTCTAGTATGACATATTCATAGCATTTAGCACAAGACATTAAACAGAGGAGCCAATGATTTTAATTTCGATAACTCAATTAGTTAGCCGGAGCTCTACGCCTCTACCGGTAATTTGGTCAAACTAGATCATTGTAAAAGGTTGGAGGGAGTCCTATTTTGGAATGGTCCTCGTTTATGAGCCTCTCTCAGAAAACTCCAGAAAATTGGGTGCTATTTTGAACTTATTTAGAGTGGACACTGCCAGGAACTTATTAGAAGCTATTTGGAGTGGTGCTCTTCTGGCATCTTTTTTAGGTTGGATGCCTATAGAAGCTATTTAGAGTAGTTTTGCCTGGATGTTTGTTTAAAATTCACATACTAAAGAAACTATTAAAGTAGTTCTTCCTTGGCAATATTTGGAAATTTGGATGCCTTTATACGCTATTTTTTATAGAATATAAAATTTCAGGGTATGGGATTCTTTCCACCGATTTCGCCAATACTGCACATAAGGCAAACATGCAGTAAATTTGACGTAAACTTGAAATTATGTATTTTGAGGGAAACGAGATGTGATACGCATTAAAACTGAAACAATAGTCAATATTTAATTCTGTGAAAAATAAACCAACAGTTTGAGAGAAATGGTTGGTGTTTGCTTTATGAACTACAGTAGCTCAATCTTCTATTATAGTCTTATAAGATATTTCGTAGGATACATCTATATTTAGTTTAACATTTTGTTTTGGTATCTTGGTCAACGTGTTATTGTATATTATTTTGCTAGAAAAAATTGTTCTAACAAGTATAATGTTTACCATATGAAACTATAATTTAAGTCAAGGACCCGAAGCCTGCTTAAAGCAGCTTACACTTTTAAGTTGCCGGTGAATTGATTTAGTTCAACTCTTCACAATGGCACAGATACCCGAAGAAAAGATGAAACTCATGGAAGATGAAATGAACAGGCAAGTCTAATTTAGTTATTGTTCTTTTTAATTTGCATTATTGTCTTCCAAGAATTTTCTTTGACATAGGTGACCTGGCGGTCTAGAGGTAAGGTGTCAGACTTCTATGCTGGTGGCCGGGGTTCAATCCTCGGTCCCGGCACAGATTTATCTGATTACCAAACCCTTCCTTCACCTCTGACAAGACATCTTGTGAATGTGGGGAATGCCAGGCCTCCACCGTGGTTCGGATTCCACGTTAAACTGTAGGTCCTCCATTTCATCTCACAATCACCCTACCATTACACTATAGCGTAAGTGCGTATAACCCGAACGGGTTATTATATTGATACAATATGACTGACAAACAAATTATACTCTTGTCAAGTCTCTTGGCAAAAATATTTCAAAATTATTTTTATTCACTATCTCATAGCTCAGGCTTGGATAAAATCTCTATCCTGTCATTTACAGTTGTTAAACAAAAAACACTGTTAATTCATGATTACAATTTCAATTAATAATGCTAAGTGGTAGTGTTTTTTTCATCATGAGCCCTGTTTCCAAAAGAAGGTTTTGGCGTAATCGACCCATAAACTGACCAAACTGGTTCTATACTATCACTGATTATTCTCTGGAGGATACCCTGATTTCACTATCGTCCATTCTATTGCGAGAGAGACACCTCCTTGGACCATAATACCATGCCTATTGTGACTGTTACAGGTTTGAGGCCGAGATAGCGTTGCCTGTCCTCCCCCCTCCGCTCCCGCCCTCACAGAGGCCTGTCATCGGCTCCAACACCTACAACCAGGTGGGGGGACTCATTTCTTGAAAATATTCAATTATTTTTCATACAGAACAATTCTAGGGAAGCTCCTGAATAATTTTAAATTCAAGCTTATTAACGCACGCTTTAGACATAAATCAATCACCCAGTAGGATATGAGTGATTTATATTACAGGAAAGTTCAGTTTCAAACACTGATAGTTTAATTATTTAATTATTTTCATGAATTAAAAAAAGGAAATCTCAAATGATTGGACTTTGGCAGGTGCAACGAAGATTGGAAGAGCAGCAGACACCCGGGCCGCCAATCTCGGAGTTCATTCATGCTCCCGGGCCTCAGATGGGAGTTTCCCCTGCGCCCAGGCCCCAGATGGGTCTACCACCTGCTCCCAGGCCTCAGATGAGTTTACCATCCGCTCCCAGGCCTCAGATGGGCGTTTCCCCTGCGCCCAGGCCCCAGATGGGTCTACCACCTGCTCCCAGGCCCCAGATGAGTCTACCACCCGCTCCCAGGCCTCAGATGGATCTACCGCCTGCGCCTAGGTCCTCTTTGGGTCCGCCCCTTGCTCCTCCCAGCATGCAGTCTGTTTCAAACTTTGGAGGTGTACCTCCGCCTCCTCCCCCCCCACCGCCGATGCTCATCCCGCACCAGATTCAACGAGGACCCCCTCTCAGGCATCGTAAGTTGTATAACAACGCCACTCACTCCGTGTCGAATAAAATTTGACCTCCTCATCGATTTATTTCACTCCTCTATGATATTCCCGAATATGAAGCTGAATTTGGCCTTGGCATCGAAACAGATATTAAAACAAAATTCAAATGCACAAACTTTTGTCAACATTTGTGTAACTTATTTATTTGAAAGCTATAATAGGTGACAACGTGTCAGCTGTCGATTGATACGAGATCAAACAAAACATGATTACAAGAAGTCTTGTACCGGTTTGTGTCGTGGCACCTGCCCAGCGCAGATAAACGGGCTTTTGATGCCAACTTTAGAACATATAATGTAAAGTGTCTTCTTAAGACTTGGAAAAAAAAAAACCTTTGCTTTCAGAGTTTTATTTATTTATCTTCGATAAAATGCAGTTATTTCTGGATTCTTTGACACCTTCCACGTCCTGTGTCCTAAAAATATTGTTATGACCGGTTGCCTAATCATATAGGACAGGAGCATACTTTTATTTAACATTAAATAAATGTAAGAAAGTAAAAATAGCGCCAAACGGTTGTATTAAACTAAACATTGAAAGGATGTAAAGGCAAGGTCTACACACTCACCAGGAAACTGTAGGTCTCAAATTTTACAATTAAAAACACAACAAAACATATAATTAGGTAATTATTATTATGTAACTGTAGACGTCACTTGCATAATGATTGGTCGGCTAGATTACATGAACCCGTCCATCTCGGTTTGGAATGTAAATGCTCACTGTAAAGAAGCCATTGTTTCGATACCGGGAACGTCACCGTAAGCTAGGCGCCCGCCCTGGGACTTCTAATAGTACCAAGTTGTGACCGTGCGTAATGTTTGTATTAAAGTAGAATTTTCTTGTTGCAGCGATGCGCGGGATGCCTATGGGTCCACCCATGATGGGGGGCCCTCCGCTTCAGGGCTACATGGGCCCCTCTGGCCCTCCACACATGAACATGAATATGAACATGAACATGAACATGAACATGAATATGAACATGAATAGGCCTTACATGGGCCCCGGCCCACCCATGCACATGGAGCCTATGAGGCACCCGCACTCGATGGGCCCCTCCCAACCACCGCAGTTGCTTCCACCTAACCCGCAACCGCCTCAACCGTCGCCCATCCTCAGGTGAGAGCTGGTTAGTCAGGATTGGTTGCGGCCCTACACATTTGTTGCACCAATTGAGTACCGTAGCGCAGGGGAGGGTGTAGAGCTTCGTGTTAAGTGTTTATGTAACTATGATTTGAACTTCATATCTTTACAGGATTACTTCCTTTGTTCTATTTCATTATTAATATTTGAATAAAACCCGCCTCGGTGGCGTAGTTGGCTAACGCGCTTGTCGTGTTGAGCTCGACTGCTGAGGACAGGGAGATCGAGGTTCGAATCTCGGTCGAGTGAACTGAGGGTGGTTTTTCCTAAATGGTTTTCCACTCTTCCTCCACGCAAATGCGGGTTCACTTCCTCTAATTCAACCTTCCCGATTTCTATTCCATTAGCGTAATTAGTACTTAAAGCGTATAACTCGAACGGGTAGTAAGACGCGGTGCTAAATATTATTATTTGAATAAAATCCAGGGTTGCCAGGCACCTAGGAAACCGAAATAACCCCGGACACTTTCGGTGTCTAGAAAACCCAGGTCATTTTGCCTCAACCCCCTCCCTACCACTCCATTCTCGTCTCTCCAAAAAAACAACTAAAAAACCTTCCAAGCAAATGCGGGTCGGTTACCTCTAGAATGGTTTCTTCCTCATCCCTACCCCATTATAGTAACTATCACATATGTACCGGTATATAACCTGAACAGGTAGTCAGACGCAGTGATATAAATATATTTATCTCTAAATTTTCTGTAAAAAAGGGAATCCCTCCTGTAAAACTTGGAAAAACAGAGAATTTTAGTCAAACCTTGAGAAACTTAATTCAAATAAAACTCTTCACTCATTTCAAGTTGGAACGAGAACAAATGTTTCATGGTTTGTCAAACAATTGAGGTTTGTCTGACTGTAAGAGCGCACCTCGCCCTGTGTTCGAACGCCTCGGGTTCAATCGTCCGTTGTTTTCTCTCGCGCAGTGCCACTCCGCTCATCTACAACCCCAAGAACCTTACCGGACAGCCCATCCTAGTCGAACCCATCATGGAGCCCGCCATTCCCGAGTTTGCCGTCGAGAAGAAGGTCGTCGGCAAGAACAAGGCCAACAGCGTCAACAACAACAACAAGGCCATATCCGAGGCGGCCAATCGAGCGAGGGATGTGGTGGACAAGGTTGGTCAACAATCATACATCTCTTCGTTCCTTCTCTCTCCCCACTGCCTCTTCTCTTCCATTCTCCTCCATTCTCCTCACATGTCGCACCTTCTCTATCCTATCCTGCACTCGCACCTTAAAAAATGTTCAACAGTACGAAACAAATTCCTGATTAAAAAATAAAAATAGTGGCTCAGGGGGGACGCAGACAAAATGTCAGGATTATCGGATGTTTGCCAGTGACCAGAGTGGTTTTTCATTCGTGGGTACATTTCCTCTATATTCTACCCTCATCATCATTTGTGTAATGAAACGTGAATAGTCCATGGGCCTACTTGCAGTTAAATTTGTTGCCAACTAAAGTTTATTTATGGAAACATTTTTACTCTTAACTGTAAACAATTATATTTATAATCTGCCTTTCGTAGCTTCATACGCCTTATAATCTAACTTAACACTAGGGCAGACACAACATCCAGTCCCCGACCGTTAATTCATCACTGTGAAAGGGTAAACCCACATTTCACCAATGATAAATGTTTCGGCCATGCCGGGAATCGAACCCGGGACTCTTAGCTCACAAGGGAGACAAGCTACCGACTGAGATAAGGTGTCGGATTACTCAATTTAAATTAAATGTATTTTTATTCATTAATACCAAAATCTGCATTTAAAACAAAACACATCACAATTTTATATCTTTATTCTTGCTATTAAAAAAAATCATTTTAAAGTATTTTGTTCAAATAAACTTCAAATTTGTGAGAGTAAAATTTCGAAAACCCTATTGTGTGTGTTAGATAATGAATGTTTTCTCTTTCGCTCATAGGTGAAGATAAGCACGGTGGTACTAGTGGGCCCCGCGGGGGAGGACGTCCCTGTCGCTACCCCCACCACGGGGAGCAAAAAGAAGGAGAAGAAGGCCAAGAAGATAGTGCGCATGGCTGGGGGACAGGCCTGGGAAGACAACTCTCTGCTCGAGTGGGAAGACGGTGAGTAGCCCGTGAAGCGCGATAACACAATCACAGCTTTTAAAATAAATAAAGGAAACACAGTTCGCTCATTACACTGCTGCCACTGGACAAAGAGGTAATGGCTGCCTCGTTAAGATAATAGATCGTTACCGCCCGATCTCTCAACCTTAATTTTTATTCTATCGGAACTCATCGGGAGGGAGAGTGAGACACAACTTCCTAAAAGTGGAGGAAGGGGATGATTAGGAAATTGGTAAGGAACGAAACCTGTAAAAGAAACAATCGATATGTGTATAGCACAACTACAGGAAATGTACATCGGATGTTTAAATATAATGTATCTCCTGTTAAGTAACTATATATATTAATAAAACAATGAGAAAGGTTGTCTGTTGTGAGCGTTTTGGGAAATACATCATACACACAGAGGTCTGAAATGTGTACGAACATGTACGCCTCGAAGCCAGCATTTTAAAATTTCGATTAGATTTCATTTTAATTAATTGTAAGCCGTGTTGGGAAACAAAAGGCCGATGGCAATGCAGGGCTTAAAGGCACTAGCGTTAAAGTTACCTTCTACATACATCCATTTAAACAAATATATATTCTGGAAAATTGAAAAATGACACCTTGACACGGGAATAGAACTCGGGACCTTTGGCTTAGTACGCCAATGCTCTACCAATGAGCTATCCAGGATTCGTCTCGTGCCCGGGGTCATTCTACACTCATAGCTCGGTGGTTAGAGCATTGGCGTACTAAGCCAAAGGTCCCGGGCTCGATTCCCGTGTCAAGGTGTCATATTCAGTATTAATTTCTATACTTCTTGTACTGATCTACGTTTAAAGACTCCTTTGCTGGGTGGGGTTTGAGGGAGAAGCNGGGGGCGGGTGTTGATAGCAGACCCGGAGATGGGCGAATGAACGGGTCTGTTGGGTGTTACAGACGACTTCAGAATATTCTGCGGCGACCTCGGTAACGATGTCACTGACGAGATCCTCACCAGAGCGTTCAGCAAGTACTCGTCGTTCCTCAAGGCGAAAGTGGTCCGCGACAAGCGTACCAACAAAACAAAAGGATTTGGTTTTGTTAGTTTCAAGGATCCTCAGGACTTCATTAAAGCTATGAAGGAGATGAACGGTGAGTGATTTAACAGCTTCCTCTTTAAATAAGGATGAGTCCTTTTGACGTTCGGGTTGGATACAGTCGCAGGGTCTTCGGAGGTTAAGTGGAAAGTTATTTCATTTGTGAATGCTCAAACACATTATAAGTATTCTAAATTATCTATTTTAAAAAGGTTTCTGTTAATATACAGTGTGTATCAAAGTTGGGTCGAATACTGAAGCTCGATTTCAAATCTTGGACAAAAATATGAACATGAGAGGAAACAGAAATATATATTATTATTATTATTAGCACCGCGTCTTACTACCCGTTCAGGTTATACCCACTTACGCTAATGTGTAGTGGTAGGGTGATTGTGAGATGAAATGGAGGACCTACAGTTTAATGTGGGATCCGAACCACGGTGGAGGCCTGGCATTCCCCACATTCACACGATGTCTTGTCAGAGGTGAAGGAAGGGTTTGGTGATCAGATAAATCTGTGCCGGGACTGAGCAGAAATATATAATAAGACATTGTATAAACTCTGAACAGTAATGTATAGGAAGTGATAATGAAGGAAGATGAAGAAAGACGTGTGTCTGTAGCTATCAACCCTTAACTTAAATCTTCTTGTAGACTGGCTTCCTTCACTATCAATTACTTTACATTATTACATAACTGTTGAGTGTTTTACACTGCCTTATTATAGATTTACAAGCCATCAGGCAAACATTCTTTTAAATATATTACCCGCCTCGGTGGCGTAGTTGGCTAACACGCTTGTCGTGTTGAGCTCGACTGCTGAGGACAGGGAGATCGAGGTTCGAATCTCGGTCGGGTGAACTGGGGGTGGTTTTTCCTAAATGGTTTTCCACTCTCCCTCCACGTAAATGCGGGTTCACTTCCTCTAATTCAACCTTCCCAATTCCTAATCCATTAGAGTAATTAGTACTTAAAGCGTATAACCCGAACGGGTAGTAAGACGCGGTGCTAAATATTATTATTATTTTTAATTATTATGGCTATAGAAATAGTAACTAAATGTCAACATTCTCTGTTATAATCCATTTCATTCATTATACCATTATTTTCTTTTTGTTTGCGCTAATTTTTCAAAAAAAAAAGTTTCTATCCACTGACTTTTGATACCCAAAGGAAATATTATATTTAACTTAATGTGATCATTTGACTTACCTCGAATCAGGGTAACTAACGATGGTGTCTGTATTTATCTTGATTTGTAAGTAAGGTTGGTTGTTGTTCTACCGGCCTCTAAATTATATTTTCCTTTTAACATTAAAATGTAGCATCATAACTTCTTCTTTGGACACTGAGGTTAAGAAAATAAACTTTTCACTCAAGAAAACAAAACTTTTTAATCTTCTTGTACATAAAGTTTAAAAACCGATAATGTAATCTGTTTTTAATCCTAATGATCTATTTTCTGAAAATAATTTCAACAATAATCCATCATCTTGCTTCCTGAGTTTTGTTCTTAATTGAGTTAAACAGCGATTTGTCTGCCGTCGTAATCTTATAAAAGAGTGTTTATCAAAGACATATGTCCCCTTCCGGGGACCAGGTCTGTCAGGAGAGCTTGCGGGGAAGAGTGGGGTTGGTGGCAAGGTATTGGGTTCAAAATGATACGGAAGGCTTTGAATTTTAATTTAATAACATTGCTAAGAGGTAACACAAAATGTAATGTTAAATGTGAATAACCAGCTTAGTCGTGAAAACCTAGACTGATGGTATGACTGACACGGCTGGCGACTCCCCACAGAACACGAACCCGGGGCCCTGGGCTCGGCGGTAGCCCTATAGTACGAGTACTACTGATGACCCAAAGATAATAGTCTGCTCTGGTCCAGCGTCAGGCAAAGTAACTGCCTCCGAAATAGTCGATATTGTGTCAGCCTCGATGTCAATAAAACAAAGACTTTTTTTTATAGCTTGATCTGGCCTTGTTTCTTCACAACGTGTAAAAGTTTGTTGTGAGTAGTCAGCACTCCTCTTTTATGTTTTCTAACTCATTACATATCAAGTTTGTCAACCCAGCGCTTTCAGTCACGTAGGTCCATCAAAATAATCATCCCACGTAATACAAAGAACTTTCCCTCGGATGGAGTCGGACTTGCGTGGATCTACCGTCATTTCTATGGACCTTGAAGTCCAATTCTCATAGTAACAACCTTATCTGACAGAATAGTTAATATACATTCATGTATTCATACGTCAAGTCATCTGCATTGGTCACGTTTGATAGATAATAATAACAACATAGTAAAGTGTTGTCATTGACCGTAGTAAAATATGTCTGTATTTTATTGACTACCTTTGTGTTCCTGGGCCCAGAGGTCCCGGGTTTGATCCTCGGTGTTACCAGATTTTGCGCGAAGCAGTATGTCTGTAACGGGGTCAACTCAGCCTCACGAGGACAAATGAGGAGATACTCGAATGACAAAGTAGTGGTTACGGTTTAGAAAACTGAGAGTAAAGGTCGGAGGGTTTGTTGCGCTGACTACATGACACCCTCTATCCACAGAAGTTGGATATATCTTTGCCACCAGACGGCAGCCGCTTGGTCGATATAGCGCTATTGGGAGCCGATGCAATGGGGTTATTTCTTTGGATTTTTATAATCCAAGAAGATCTCAAAATAATGGTAACGGAAATATATAATCTTTTCCGCCTTCATGAGTTTGAGTCATTATGTTCCATTTTGACATCAGAAATGTTAACATCTAGTAGATCTATTTCCTCTTGCTTACTTTCTCTTTGGCACTAGGAACTAAAAAGTTCGTTACCTATCCCTATCTGGAGCTAGTTCTACCCAGTCTACCTCATTACACCCTATCCCTATCTGGAGCTAGTTCTACCCAGTCCACCTCATTACACTCTATCTCTATCTTGAGCTAGTTCTATCCAGTCCACCTCATTACACTGTATCCCTATCTTGAGCTAGTTCTATCCAGTCCACCTCATTACACCCTATCCTTATCTTTGAGCTAGTTCTATCCAGTCCACCTCATTAAACCCTATCCCTATCTTGAGCTAGTTCTATCCAGTCCACCTCATTACACCCTATCTCTTTCAGGTCCATTCTAATGTTATTCTCCCATTAGCGTCTCATATATTGGCCGTCATAATTGACAAGACTCAACTCTCCTAACACTGTCTTGTGATAAGAACCGGGGCGGGTATGTTACCTCATCCATTCCCCAGTATCTTCCCAAGTACCTTGTTTTCAAACACCCTAAATCTGTCGTCGTCTAAGGCGAGATGTCAGCAACCTTCTGACCAAGCTCTAGCACACATTTCCCAACTGTTATTTCCTTAATCTCAATATAATAGTTATTGTTATTTAAAATTGTTCCTTATTTAATTATTATAACATGTGTAGGTCTTTTTAAAATCCATCTATAATTGATGAAAAGTCATTTTGTATTCTCACTTTTTTTCTAATATCTACTGAATAGTAAAAATCTGATCTGTCGTTGATCTATTTAATCAAAATCCACACCATTGATCCTCAATTAATTCCTCTGCATATTTCTTTTTATATTCATAATTTTATCCATCCTAATTGAAATTAAGATTTGTATTAATAAAATAGTGGCGTCTTCCCGAATGTAATCTAAACAATTATTTCCTTCTTCGTGAGGACCAATTGTACCAAATATGAGCAACGATTTTTACCCAATCTTCACTTTTCTATTTTGGTTTTGAGTTGACGATTTAAAAAAGAAATGACTTATCGCCACTGAATTTTGATGGTTTTTCAAGAAATGTGTATTCCCAATTCTTGTCGTCGAAGGAATAAATATGTATATTTATTACTGTAATGTCTTTATTTCCATTGGTCGATTACATAGCTTACATTGAGGGACACTTTCTTTAATTACCACAATTATGACATCAAGAGCTACTTATAAAATGCTTAAACAGGGATTTTAATTTTATATTAACATCATGCATTCTATTTATCACTATTATTTAGAGATGCATAATGTCTGATTTTTCAATTAAAATCAAATCATATAAAATATTCCTTGATCCGAATTGTAGTTTGAATATTTAAAAAAAATGCTTTGTGTTAGTGTAATAGAACACATAGATATGTGACAAAATAAAATATTTAACAAAATATTATATTGCAAAAATGATTAACATAAAATTATTTCGTCCTAAGCTAAATGATCAAGTTAACAAAAACTTGTAATTTAATTTCCTTAGGTTCTCGTCGTGTGGACATTAATTTGTGATGCACATAACAGAAAAAAAACAAACACAAATTTAGCATAAAAGCAAATTTTTTATCCTATTTTAAATGGCAAAGCTTTGTAGTTGTAAAAATTCAGAGTTCTATTTTTGATTCAAAGTCAAAGCTGGCAAATATCTGAAGCGCAGTTGAAGTTTTTAAACATTTGTACACCCCTACTTTTATGTAAACACTTAAAATAAAGATAATTGTTTATTATTAACTACAGAGGACATTACAGGCATAATTAATATTATAAGTCTATCTTTTTTTTATTTTTGGTTAAGTACAATATTTTTAACTAATTATTTTTAACTTGGCAAGACTGGTTAAGAGTGTGTTTGTGTGTGTGTTTTATAGAAGTATAGTGGTTAATATTGAATTCTGGTTTTAAAGTAATAATAGGATCAGGCAATTACAGATGGCCTTAAACAATACACTTGCTTGGCATCGAAATATCTCGATTAGTTACCAAAGTAGCGTCGCACCGACTAGAAGTGAGTAGAACTCAGATGATTCCTGTTTGCACCGTAAAGAAATATTATTAAAAAAGTGTCTTAGAATGAATTCTATGCCTGCGCAGGTTATAGTTCTGCTAATTAGTCATTGGTATTAATTAAGGAATTCCTACGAACATTTCTTCTCAGAATATTTGTGAAGAGGTAAATATCGTTAAGGGGAAATAGTGGGAGGAGGAGGGGGGGAATTACTTGCCAAGGGGACCCCAACCGTAAGAGACAAACAACTGTGGGATGTGGGAGAACTGTCGTCGCTTTGGTACTCTTGCCGCCACAGCATTCCTGAGCACCATCTGTTGACAAAACAATCAACTTTGAGTCTCTTGGCCGCTGATATTTCTCCTCGATTAGCAATTTGGGACAGAAAACAAATAGGTACTATATTCACTAGTACAATATGTAGGTGACCTGGCGGTCTAGGGGTAAGGTGTCAGACTTCTATGCTAGCGGCCGGGGTTCAATCCTCTGTCCCGGCACAGATTTATCTGATTACCAAACCCTTCCTTCACCTCTGACAAGACATCTTGTGAATGTGAGGAATGCCAGGCCTCCACCGTGGTTCGGATCCCACGTTAAACTATAGGTCCTTCATTTCATCTCACAATCACCCTACCATTACACATTAGCGTAAGTGCGTATAACCCGAACGGGTAGTAAGACGCGGTGCTAATAATACTAATAATAATAATACTAATACTAATAATAATAATAATAATAATAATAATGATAACACAAATATATATATATATATATATTCTTGTGTTATCATTAATTGGTTTTATTTTACCTCACAAAAAAATAGCTATTTAATGTCGGTAAATTTTACTGGAAACTAATTCCCACTTAAAAAGTAAGAACTTTATGTTAATATGCTGAATGACATTGCTAAATCTGCAGACCAGTGCGATGTTCAGAATTTTCCCAAGTTTAGTTTGTGTGCAAAATCATAAACAGATTTTTGTTTTTTAATTGCAAACATATTTCGTTTACCCTGAAAGGTAGCAGTCTTACCTTGGTTGGTTCCACTATGGTGTGGTTTACAAGATAGGGTCATGGTGTAATCAGTCAAGGTAAGACTGCTACCTTGCTTGGTTCCACTATGGTGTGGCTTATAAGATAGGGTCATAGTGTAATCAGTCGAGGTAAGACTACTTTTCAGGGTATAACAGTGTGTGTATAGTGTCAGATGTCAGGCGGAGATTGTAAGTAACGGAATATAGGAACGTTGTAACTTATTTTGAAATGTTTTTAAATCTGCGTGCGTGTTGAGCAAAGAGTTGTTGGAGGGTGTAAGGTGGAAAAGGAGACAGACGGACAGTCGAGCTGACCTGTGGATGCACCGGAGGGCTCTTCTCCGGGGCAGTCCCAACAAGAGCGAGAGCTTGGCCCATCCTTTCTGCGGCTAACTTGCTTCTGACGAGATCTTGGACACGCTTTTCACCTTCCCCTTGAGATCGTAACTAAATGATACAAAAATAAATATCATAAAATATATCCACATCTTTTAGTTAATAATAATAATAATATTAAGCGCGGGTCTTACTACCCGTTCGGGTTATACACTTTAAGTACTAATTACGCTAATGGATTAGGAATTGGGTAGGTTAGATTGGAGGAAGTGAACCCGCATTTGCGTGGAGGGAGAGTGGAAAACCATTTAGGAAAAACCACCCCCAGTTCACTCGACCGAGATTCGAACCTCGATCTCCTCATCCTCAGCAGTCGAGCTCAACACGTAAAGCGCGTTAGCCAACTACGCCACCGAGGCGGGTTTCTTTTAGTTGAAACTCCATGGTTCACTGTTGATAAAACATTGGTTTACACGTGATAACATAATCTCATAAAAATATACTTCTTACTTCTTAAATGTTCACACAAAATGAAATAAGATTGGAATTAATGAATGTAAAAAAAAAAATTAAATTAATTCAAATGTGTTAATTTAAAATAATTAACAGGGGAGGTGGACAAAATTACTAAGATTACAAGGTTGAGCAGTTGTTTGTCTTTTCGTTGTCTGAATGAATCTTCAGGGCAGATTAATTCCAAATAGACAACAGTTCGACACCTGACGGTGATCAATTAGCTCCATACACCCTCTTGATATCTTAAACCACCCTCCACACAGATCTCCGAGTGTTTATACTTACGGGGGACTTGTGAGGGTTCAGATAGAGGACATTGAAAGGCATCCCTCCGGCCCCCCAACCGCGAGACATGAACACGTCTTTCTTCTGTTCTTGGAATGCCTCATCCTGGTACTTCTCCTAGAACAAACAAAACACTTGCAATGCAATAGTTGGTTTTTTATTATCTCGGTCACTCCCTCCTCGTTTGGGTTATACGCGCATGTATTGATTACTCCACATTTAGAAAAAAACACCCTTAGCGCACCCAGTCAGGATTCTAACCTCGATTTCCCCGTCATCGGCAATCCAATCTATTGCGTATAGTGACGCCTTAAATCATGTGACCACCGAGACAGGTGTTGGTTCTTTCTATAAAATAGTTTGAAGATGGTAAACTGGTACTTTTTTTTTAAGACATAGTAAAACTGTAAAATACAAAGAAAACAATTTAAAAAATATTTATTCTGGTGTGCAAACAAAAAAAATCTTAAGTTTTTCTATAGAGATAATATTTGCTTCTTATTTTTAAATCTCGCTGTTGGAGTTATCGTGTTGGTATTACTGTGAAGTGTTGGTGTTACTGTGTGTTACCTGGCCGAGACTGTCTTGATCGAACTCCAGGACACCGTTGTCCAACTCATTGCGACACGGGGCTCCTGTCGGGCCGCACCCCTCGTAGTCCTCTGGCGAACTCTTCCCTCCGTAGTTCCCTCCTTCTTCCTCCTCTTCCTCGTTGGTCGGCCACCTCCGGTCCCTGAGCTGCAAGGCGGCGCCTCGCGATTGGCTCCGCCAAGTTGAGGGCGAGGTGTGATTGGTAGGCTGTCCTGTCCGCTGGTGGGAGGCTGTGGCTCGCTGCGATGATGACGGACATCACAATGAGAGACACTCTCACGTTACTCGGATACATCTCGTCGGGACTCGACCGGTCGGACGAAGCTAAGGGTTGAATGGGGCCTCCTGAAGGGGTTTGTTTGCCTGCAGCAAGATCATTCGAACAACAAATTAATACTTTGAATCGTTTATATCCTTTCTTTTAGAGTACATGTGCTTAGCTGGGAGGTAGCGGTCTTACCTTGACATATTACACTATGGCCCTATCTTGTAAGCTGCACCATAGTGGAACCAAGCAAGGTAAGCTTACTACCTCTCTATGTAAACGGAGTGTACACGCGTATTAAACACCAGGCTCAACTGGTCAGGTTTGCACCGGTAGTAATGTCAGAGTTTGAATCCTGGTTGAGTATAGTGAGCTGATTTAACACACTCCCTTCACACAAATGAGGGTACACTTCTTTCTAAATTCTACTTAATCAGTTCGATTAAAGTTTGTATCACCTTGGATGGGTAGTAAGATGCATTGGAAAAACCAAAAATGTTGCTTGTTCATTTAAAAATGTTGATATTATTATTATTATTATTATTATCATCACCGCGTCTTACTACCCATTCGGGTTATACACACTTACGCTAATGTGTAATGGTAGGGTGACTGTGAGATGAAATGGAGGACCTACAGTTTAACGTGGGATCCG
>CABEEJ010005476.1:22261-49722 GCA_901482245.1 Timema douglasi | reverse complement strand
TTTAGAAACTCACTGTAAAACATTGTGTATTTTCTTTTATTATATTATTATGCCCGTGCGAAGCCGGGTTGGGCTGCTAGTTTATACTAAGCTGACAATCATGTCCTGATCCATCCTATCATATTCAGATAAAACCTGTCTATTTAAACAGATTTGATGTCAGGTCAAGTAACAGCTTGTGGGTGTTCCAGGTACATTGGCCTCATCGTGTTCAGCGATGTCCCTGTGACCCGTAGACCAGAACTTTGTAATATCACCTCCGGACTGGGCGAGTGTCTCAACGGAAGGTGTTACAGGATTGAAAAGAAGTGTGATGGTCAATTTGACTGTGAGGATGGTACAGACGAATCTGGCTGTAAGAATATTTGTTTTAATCACTCCCTAAATGTAAAACCTTAATGTATACATTCTTATTTTAAAGTGTTTTATTTCAGCACATCACCTTGGTGTAGGTAGTCAATTTAACTCGTGTGTGGGTGTGTGTATGAGAGATTAAACATTGAAAGGGAGATAGAAGGACAAGGCCTACATACTTACCAGAAAACTATGGGCCTCATAAAGTTCCCAATTAAAACGCAACAAAACACATAAAGTAATTTTCAGGGTTCATGAGTTCCCTTCTTCAGCATAAGAGAGTAAAACACAGACTGGACTATGGGAGCATGATTTCAGGTTGATCATAGTCACTTAGATTTTGTTGTTGCTTATTTGATTCGACAACAAATAAATGGTACGGCACACCACACAGACTTTCTCTCTCTTTCTATAAACTCGTAAGATTTCTAAACGGAATAATGTATATTGTATCATCACCACTCCACATAGGAACACGAATAAAATAATATACATTGATATAGAATCGATGAGAAAAGAGGCACATCTTTGTCCACAGAGGTTTAAGGAAAAATAACATACTTTTTTTAGATACTTATATTTAATTACTTTATGGCATTGGAAAATTATTGCGTTAAGACTTAAGTTAGTATATGTTTACAACTAAAGCTCACAAAATTGTATTAATATATTTGCAAATATCTCAGAAACTGTTGCTTTTATAAAAATATATCTCAAATAAAAGTTTTTTATTTCTAATAGTCCTACAATTTTGCAATGATAAGTTGTTTAGTATCTAAAATAGTTGTGGAGATATGAAAATTAACGCTTCTGTAAAGTACCCTAAAAATCATTTTCATGGGAAAATGAAAATAGCCAGTTTATTTATAATCTTAATCAATGCCNAAATGAAAATAGCCAGTTTATTTATAATCTTAATCAATGCCTAGATACAAATTTTAATCAAAATTGTTGGAGCTGATTTTGAGAAAACCTATTTTTTCTCTTTTCGCCCCTTATAAAACTACTCTTAATTTTAAGTTTTAATAGACACACAGACAGACGGCATTGCAAAGACTATTTTTTAGGGTTCGGGGGGTCATGAGACGTTTACATCCATCAACATTTCAGGTTAGATTTTTTTTTACGGTCACAATACTTAAACTTTAATGTCCAAAAAGTTAAAAAATATATATAAATGTGTATAGATTGAAAGTTATTGATTTTATAAAAATATGTTTCGAATAAAATATTTGTATTAAAAATATATATACATATTTGTAATGCTAAGTAATTTCATATCTCAAATAGTTTCGAAGATATTATAAAAAATGTTAATTTACGCATCAGACCGGAGCCCTTAAAGCCATTTTGCCGAAATATTGAGAGTAGCCATTTTGTTTGGAATATTTATTAATGTTTATAAATTAAATTTAATCAAAATCGTTAAAGCAGGTTTTGAGAAAATCGACTTTTTCTCTTTTTAAGCTTCAGTAAACTACCCTTAATTTTAGGGGTAGATATCCAATTCCAAAAACCCCTCGGGTAACTCTATGAAAACCCTAGATATCAAGTTTTAGCTCAATTGGTAAAATAGTTTAGGCTCTAATTGGAGGTACAGACAGACAGGCAGACAGAAATTCAAAACCACTTTTTCGGATTCAGGGAGTCATGAAATGTCAAGATTCATCAAAATCTCGAGTTAGATTTTTTTGACGATCACCATACTTTCTCTACCTGTAAGATAGAGAGAAAGTAAAAAGTGTGTAGCAGGAGTGTGTAAGCCTTGCCCTTCTATTCCCCTTTAATGTTTAATTTACTATAGCATTTTCCTTCATTATTGTTTATATGAAAGAATTTAGAAGAAAAATTTATATTTTTGATAAATCACAAAACTAAATCGTGGTTTAAATGAGGAGGAATGGCCAGCAAACTTACTATAGTGATGATGGAATAGAGATTAAGGAGATAAAATACTGCTCGGGCTTTAAAGAGTTATGGGCTTGCAATTTTGAGCTCCTTGGAAAAAGGTTATTCAGCCTGTATTGTGTGTCTGGTAATGAATGACTAAGTGTTTACTCTTTTATCTACTTGTTGGAAAGTGTTTTGTGCTGATGAATTTTGAGGGGTTGGGGATGGGGCACAAATATTACCTACATGATTATTAAATTAACAATTTTGTCCTGAACACATGTTTTTAGTAGAAGTACTGAACTTGTGTGATTAGCTATCTGGAATAAGAAACATGACCGCCCCTTTGACTTGGGCTAGTTCACTTGCATTTTTATATTGGGATAAATATTATATAACCAAACTCCTTTCACATTTTCTAGTTTTGTCTGGTAGTAGCTAATTTGTAATGTACAATCCAATTTTCATAGACGAGCCTTATATAACACTAGAATAGCTACAAGATATACTCTCAACTATTCATACATCAGCGGATTCTAGCTTTCACTTTTGATATATATTATTAATACCTATAAAAATAACAAACAAAAAATGGTAAAATATTATCAATTTTTGGCGTAAGAAAATTTGTTTGTATTTTCCAAAAGACCCTTTCTTATAAAATGGGATTGTATATAATCTATTTCCTCATCATTGACTGTTTCTGGCCTGTGGCCAGGTCAATTTGGTAAAATACCTTATCTTCCTCTTTCTTTCCATCTAAAGTCCTCCTTTGTTTGCTACCATTCCTATCCTCTCAGTCTTGCTGTTGTCTACTCCTACCATCTCTTTCTTGGTAAGAGAGAAACACAAGTTTGAATTATTATACTCTTTGCTTAGGTATGCCTACCAACTTCACGATTCTGAACGTTTTCCGTCAGTTTCGGTTCAACAGAATTCAACGTCTATATGAAAATGTGTGGCTGTGGAAGGACATCAACATTGGCCCGCATGGCCGCTACATATTTGAGGTCCCCGTGCCAGAGCGGCCCACGCATTGGATGGTCTCGGCCATCAGTATGAGTCCTTCTAAAGGCTTTGGGATGTTGCAGAAAGCCATTGAGGTTTGCGGACTTAGCTCATTTTATTTTAATGTTGTTTCATTGAAAATGAAATAAGAATACTAGGATAAGGGATCCGCACCTAATAGTAAAATTGCTTGTTCAAAGAATAGGAATTATTTTTTTTAAACCTTATTCTATGGATCTACAGTTTTTATTGTAAATGTGCAGGCCATTTTTTCTTTTCCCTTTCATTTTCATGAAATCCAGCTCTATTCATTTTCGTTTTATTGTAATGTTGTTTAAAATAATCATTTATTATATTAAATTTGATTATGTTTTTGAAAAAATCTTTCTTAAACTTCCACAATAGAATCTAAACAATTCCTCCCAAAATACTCACATTATTTTCTCAATCAAATAGGACCAACACCCTTAATAAGGGCACATTTTCTATCAAACCAACACGAACCACCCACACCCACAACATCCTCTACGAGATTCGAACCAAATAGGTTAAAAGATTGAAACACAAACACTTGAATTTGAATGAAATAGTAAAACACCTTTTGGGGTAAAAAAAATATCCTAACACACACTTCCTACTGAACCAATCCTCTCGAGGATTCTCAAATGGGGTAAAAAAATCAAATGGACAGGATTTCAACTTTCTGATGATGTCATCTAGGGTCATTCGCCCAGGGAGGGGGGAAATGACATCACCTGGAAAAAACTAGGGATGGAAAGGAGAGAGGGGAAATAGCAGGTCAATTACTTTGAAAGGTAGGTATTTTCAGTAATGTTGGCATTTAAGGAATGTGGAACTTTGGTCTTCATACTGTGAGGTATGACAAACTAATTTAGCTTGTTTGAAACAAGATGCTTTGAAAGATAGTTGGTCCAAAAATGTATGAAAATACTAGGGTTTGGAAGAGCTTACATAATGATGATTTGCATACCCTGTACTCATCACAAGACATTATTTAGATAGTCAAATCTCATAGATTATAGTGGGCAGGACATGCAGCACAAATGGGAGAATCTAGAACCGTGTTCGGGGTATTGACTGGCAAACCCATTGGGAAGATCTAGACACAGATGGGAGGATAAATTAGAATGAACCTGAAAGATATAGGGTGTAATAAGGTAGACTGGATAGAAATGGTTCAAGATAGGGTTAAGTGGTATACTTTTGTATTTTTGGAAGTGGGGCAATTAACTTTCGAATTCTTAATGCCATAGAGTAAGTAAGTAAGCTAAATTATTTTGTATGATAAAATATTGTTAATTTTAGATTTTCATAACTGAGGAGTGGAAATCCCAAAAGGTGTATTTGCCATTTCAACCCTTTTAAGTCTATAAGGAAAAACATTTGATATTAAGGTATGCAAGTTATCCCCACCACTATCTATGGGCAGTATTTCAAACCTTTAAGATACTTTGTAATGAAGATGGAGAAGGATGCCAAAGAAAATCATGTAAATGAAGTATGTAGGAAAAAGACCGCAAAGGAGGCCAAGAAAGAGATGAGAAAAACAGATAGTAAAGTTTGCGTGTGATAGGAGACTAATGTTGGAAGGGTTGAGGTAGATGGAGTCATTTTACTAAACTGACCTGATCACATTCTGGAAAAAGTTGATGTTGATAATGAAGAAGATACTTTGTTAAACTTAGATCCTTTAGCTAAACATTCACCTTGGTACTTAGATAGAGCAGTTTAGCTGGAAAAAGAAAAAGTTTGTCACTTTAAGATTTCCACTCATCAATTTTAATGTTCATGACTTAAGAATAAAAATATGTAAAAAATATATATATTTTTCTTATTTTCTTTTAAACTCTTCATTGTCAATGTGTGAATTTAAATGTTTCTTTGTGCAGTATGTGGGAGTGTTGCCATTCTTCATGAATGTTGAGATGCCGACTGTTAGTAGACAAGGCGAGCAAATTGGAATACGCTGCACTGTTTTCAACTACATGACCTCGGATATCGAGGCAATTGTTGTTCTGGCAGGGTCCAGAGATTACAAGTTTGTGCATGTGGAGATGAATGGCATTGTGAGTTCTTTACACACTAAAAGTTATTTATTTATTTAGTTTAATAATTTAAATAATCCTGTGTGAATCTTAAGATTTTACATTTCAAATTGAACCCAATTATTTGCTTTTACGTCAAATATTTTTTAATGAAAATGTTTTGAATTAAATCTTTCATAATGAAATGTTTTCAATTTAAAGCTGAATATCAGGCTAAATTATATTTATTTTTCATTATTGAGTCCATTAAACCGTATAAAAATAAAAACTATATTCTAAATAATAATTTGCCAGTTTATATACTAAAGTCAAATAATAGCATTATGTTAACCTTTTTAAAAATATAAATTATTTAAATTTTTGACTTTTAATGTTTAATTTACGATAAAGTCCATCAAATACAATAAAGAAACTGTTTGTATTTAAAATTTTGTTTTTGACACACATCTTTCAAACATTAAGATTTGAGATTTAAAATCTAATACAAATCCTAACAAAATTCATGTTTATGTTTGATATTTCAAAGCTTTGCACAGGCTTAAATTTAAACAAAAGAAAGTGTAACTCTGGAATTATTGTAAAATTCTTTTAAATAAATTAATAAAATGGGCAGGTACATTACAATCTGCCTTCTAAGTAATAGCTATGTAACTATTACAGCTTTGTCTATAATATTTGAAACTAAATTTATCAGGAAAACTTGTCTTTTATTAATTTTGAACACTGTTAGCTTTCCCGAGGTTAAACAAGGTAAGGACTGAAGTGGTCTGGGCAAGAGTTAGGGTACAGGGAAAACATGAGATGGTATAAGAAGCCAGGATGCTCTGGTATAGTCATATAATGAGGATGGGAAAGTAAAAAAGTAAATGAAACATATAATAAAAAGATTGCAAGGGAGACTGAGGAAGATGAAGTATGTAGGAAAAAGACTGCAAGGGATACCAAGAAAGGAGGTATTGGTGGTGGTGGTGATGGTGGTGGCGGATAAAATCAAGTGTGCAAGTGAGAGGAGAAGATTGGAATCACATAAACGTGGAAGGCAAGAATATGAAGGTATTTTATCAATTCTATCAGGCCACGGGCTTAAAATAGCTTATGATGATGATGTGATTATAAATAATGTAGCACAAGTAAAATTTAAAAACATTACTTAGAAGATGCCTCAGCAATTAACAGATTGAACAGCAAGTTGGCATCAACTTTCTGTTCAGTCAACAACCTCCTTAGGAAGATGCCATATGGCATAGAAATATTGAAGTATCCTTCTTTTATTTGTGCTTCACTTTTTACAATTATATCATATTTATTTAATGACATATTGTGACATGCTTAATGCACTTTATTTCATAGATATTTGTGTCTATAGGTAAGATCATACAATCCCAGGACCTCTTTTGGTGAACACCAGTTCTTCATCTTCATCAAAGCTCAAGATGCTGCCACGGTGCATGTACCTATAGTTCCCACCAAGCTGGGAGATATATTTGTCACAGTACAGGCCTCAACACTCATCGGCAAGGATATCATCACCAGGAAACTGCATGTCGAGGTGATTGAAATTCAATCTTTAGTTTCAAACCCATCTGCTTAACCTTGAAGTTTAATTTCAGAAACATATTTTTAGACCTCTAATGATTTTAACCCATTCCTTGGCGCACGTGTTGCACAGCTCTCATTTTTCTACCCGTATACTCTTATCCGACAAATATTTTTGCTGAATATTTATTCCCTCATTTAATACTTTAGTTATGGTCATAGTATATCCTTGAACTGGTAGCTTCATCTATCAGTTTCAACACTCTATCAGCATATCTATCAGCATTCGCTGGCTAAAAGTACAGTGGTTCGTTGATAGATTGCATTAAAATAATTTATTGCAATAAAATATTGAATCACAGTCACACTGGGGAATATTCAGGCAAACAAAAACGTTGCTCAACGCCCGCGCCAGTGAAAAGGTAAACAAACACTTCCTGTGATAGCAGAGGCTTTAATTGATAAAATTTAGCTTTGCATTAAACCAGGCATGTGGAACTTATGGTCCGATACATGGTTATTTGTGACCTAGAGACCTTTTTATGAACCAATATACAATGCGGCATGCACCAGAGATCATTTCTCAAAATTTGTTAAATTTCCATCACTATGTGTGTTTATCAGCACTCATACCCTTGCTGCGCTGCAAAAAAGTTTCAAACTTTTGGTATAACATTCATTCATATGGTTAAGTGTTAAATTAATAGTCCAGGGTTTGGTTGTTAGGTTTTTCTTATAATTGTTTTGAAGTTGCGGCACCAATAATCAGTACTAGAGCTCTAAAATTAAAATTCATAATTTTGGAAAAAAGCACATTTCTTTGTTGTTTTTTTAAATCTCAAATAGTCATAAGGATTTAAACTATTTGAGAATCCCATCCCAATAGGACCACAGAATGAATGTCGGTTATTGATCTATCAAAAAATGTAGTCAAAATAGCTGTTTTCATGTTTTTTATTTCTATAAGGAAAATCTCTTTTCACTTTATGAAGTAATTGTTTTATTTTTAGAAGAAGGAAGGTGAATAGAAACATATTAAAAGAACGAACACAATATGACTTTTACAATCAAAGGAAGAGCACAGCTCACACTTTACATTTCTGTCATTGGACAAAGAGAAAATGGCTGCCACTTGAATAAAATCGATCATTATCACCCATTCCCTCAACCTCTCTTGAGTGGTAATGATCAATTTTCTTCAAGAGGCAGCCACTTTTCTTTTTGTTCAATGGCAGCAATGTAAAGTGTAACTGTGTTCTTTTCCTTCTAAAAGTAATTTCGTGTTAATTCTTTTTATGTTTCTATCCACCTTTCCTGTACATTATTCTAAGGCCCGGTTGTTATGACTATCGAATAAATATTGCTATTAGGAGGTTAAAGTTATCACTCACTTTAATGTTTTACGCGTCTTGTGAACTGAATTTATCTGCCAGATAGCTATCTGTAGGATGAATATATTTTTATTCAGAATACGCAAGGTTGGTACTGTTTTTACTGGTGCGTGCATGCGTATAAAGCCCTGCTGATAGCGCTACAACTTAGCAAGCACAGATCAAGTTAACACGAGTGGTGAGAAAGCTCAACTTTTGTTAAATAATGGCGGCTAAACGAGTGCGAGGAAACAGATGGTGTCATGTGCTATACTTTTATCTATGGTAACGTGGGCGCAAAGTTGTCTTGCAAGTATTAATTTTGGTGTGTGCCAAAATGTGGGCATTAGTTGGGTACAAAGTTTACAAAATTTAATTTATTGTGCTCACATTTTGACAATTTGTTCTTATATAAATATAACTCTACAAATAGCTTGTCAGTTTATATAAAAGTTTGGATTAAATGTTCTAACCTTATATAGTTATTGTTCGGGCCTGTGCTTACTAAACACATGAACCAAGATTTTAACCTAAAAACAGATTCTGATAGGTGAAACCTCATTAAAAACAACGTGTCACTGTGGCAACAACCATTTTAACTTCCAGATAAAAGTTATCGAGTACTTAAGCCTCCCAATAAAAATGTGGTGGATAAATACATTTTATTTGAGTCATAAAACCGGCCCTAAATATAATACAATACCTGTTTTTATTTATTATAATCTTCCAGGCTGATGGTTTGCCGCAATACAGGCATCAGTCCGTCCTGCTGGACCTTAGCAACAGAGCGTATGTGTTCCAATACATGCACGTTAACATCACCGAGACTCCCATTATTCCATATGATGAGGACAGATATTACATCTATGGTTCCAACAAGGCGACAGTGAGCATTGTGGGAGATGTGGTGGGCCCCATCTTCCCCACCATGCCTGTCAACGCAACTTCTCTCCTAAGCCTGCCCATGGACTGCGCAGAGCAGACCATGTTCAGCTTCGCAACCAACCTTTACACTGTGCTGTATATGAGGCTTGTGAACCAAAGGAACAGCTCTCAGGAGAAACAAGCCTTCTATTATATGAACATCGGCTATCAGCGCTCCCTTTCATACTTCAATCCAGATGGATCCTTTAGTCTTTTCAGGAGTGACTGGTTAGTTTCTCTCCTTAACTCACACCACCTATTTAATTAAGGATATAAAACTATTAGCTTGATTCTTAGCTCTCAAATCCCACTAAACAAAAGTTACAGTATCCAAACAAAATTGTATGACTAGGAATTGGTTAATTTTTCATTGTGACCAAAATTAATTATTTTTCTGTTTTACTTTAGTACCAGCAAATTGTAAATGTACTCAACATTACCTTCATGCTCTAGTGAATTTGTGCAGATCCTTTTCAATTCTCATTACATTACCATACCATCTCACCCTTTCTTCCCCATCTCTCTCATTTACTCCCTCTACCCCCACTATTGCCTGGACGACTTTACTCCGATCTTGTTTTTCCTCGAGACAGCTAGCATGCTAAATATAGAGTAGTAATGATAATAATCTTAAATAATTATTGCTCAAGTTATTTTAAAATTCAGGAATGGATAAAATTTGAAATAGTTAACTAATGAGAAATAACGAAAGAAAAATTTACAAGCTATTTTTTGTTTGTGCAGGAACCAATCTGCTTCGAGTGTGTGGCTAACATCATTCTGTGTACAAACATTACAACAGGCGAGCTTCTACGAGTGGGAAAACTTCATCTACATAGATCCTGATGTAAGTTTGACCAATTGTCAATCATTTTAAAGAGAAACCTCGAACCCTTGTCCTTAAAATCCTTAAAGATTAGGGGGGTGTGAAGCTTCAAAAAATTCGAAGCCAAATTGAATCTCGGTGTACTTCGTATTAGTTTCGAAACCATGTTTGGTTTCGAACGTTATTTGAAGTCTAGTGATACACTTATATTTTACATCAAATAAAATTAAACTGAAATTATCCCAAGAAATAAAATATATTCTTATCGTTTTGAGTTTTAGAACAAGTTTGCTTTATTTTCTTGGTGGAACTGGGAAAATTTACTTAACACTTTGGATTTCAAGACAGACATAACATTAAACCTCTAACTACCTTGATTACAAACATTTGATTGGTACCAACTGAAGCTGAATTTACTTGAAAGTGTATATTAAAATAAATAATAAGTGTTTTTTTTTTCAGTGTGCTTAAATAAACTTTTGAAGTATTTTTTCTTTATTATATTGAAAATATTTTTTTAATATCTTAAAATTCACATACGCACCCATTGCATTTGTTTGCTACATGAATCATTATGTTCAATTCGAATGCCTGTTAGTGCGTAGGCTGGCAGCAGACTTGAGAGATTTTTGAGCATATGTGCGAGAACATAACCTTCCTTAAAAAAAAATTTTTAAATTTATGCTAATGGTGAGTACTTATAAACGGAAATTTCTGTTAATTTAGATAAAATCTTAGACATATGATATTAAAAATTAAATTAAATCTACAAAAAAATTGTTATTTTATACACATTTCATGGTGAATTAATTTATGAGTGATTATGATTAGGGTCATATTATTTTCAAGATTTACTATAGGCGCATAAACTTGCAAAGGAAAAACCATATTATTTTTAGTAATTCATATGGCAAGATATAAATGAATTTATATAATCAAAAATTTCCTTGTGGATTTGTAAAACAGAAAAACTAAAATTTTGTAACACTGGACTTTCAAAACCTATAAACACACCTACCAAATTAACTTAAACTCATATTTTTCGCTAATGTTCTTGTTCTTGAACGTCTTTTAACTCTTGTGTTTTGTTAATTCTATCTTTTGTGTGAAAGATTAGTGAAACACCATGCAGGGCAAATGCTATGATATCAAAGAAAATTCATTTTTTTACTACTCACTCAGCTATACGCATAAAAAGTGTTTTAAAACAAATGTAGTTTGAATATAACATTTATATTAGAGATGGGCCACTCAAATCTTTGAATCTTCGAATCCATCAAATCCTGACAAGTATTCGAGATTCAAGGATTCGATGATCGAATCTTTCACCTCATAAACAAAGCATGATATTTTGAATTCAAAAATTACTTAGTTAGGCCTACTTGAAAAGCACAACTTAATCAGTAATATTTATTTTGTCGAACAAAAGAGATAATCATGAATAAAATCATCTTTAAAAAAAAATTGTTAGGTGTTGAAAATCTTATGTGCCTAGTACCCTACCCTCCTACCTCTATGGGAAACTTGGACTCGACTGTTTTTGCACATGCTCACTTCTAAAACTTTCACCTCACGAACAATCTTTTAAATATTTTAATGAACACATTAAAACTCTTCAAAAACGGAAAATCAAAACTAGAATTACAAATAAAACAAATTACCGCTTTTTTTTTTAACATAAATAAGAACACATTACGGATGATACAAAGTCAGCCTCCATGACACACATTATGTTTACTCGCCCGAGTGATTATTAAAATAAAGTTACTAAAGATACTCTTAATTCTTACTACCCGACTGGTTTTAATTATCTACATCTATGCAAAGAACCCCAATTTATTGCATACGATCCTTAAGATGAGCATTTTGTTGGGTTTCATGAAAAATAAAGACTGTCAACAGTCAGCCAGCGATAAAACTGTTTATTTATCCCTGCCGGCTTACGTAACGTATATTGATTGTTTGTTTAAAATCAATTCAGGTAATCTGATCACTTTGTAAGTGCTCTCGAGTTTTAAGAATCAAATAACGACTTGATAATCCATTATTTATTTTTCAATTGATTTTAACTTGGTTTTTAATATTTTCTAAAATATGTTATTAAAGTAATTGTAGAAATATTCAAACGTAGTCCTGCCTTATAAAATGGGAATGAACATATTGTATTCGAAAATATGTTCGTGCTTTAAATAGAATGAATTCTCAGAAATTGATATATTGCAAAAATCGAATATATTTGTTTCCTACTCGAAAATAGATAATGGATATATAATAAAATAATAAAACATACTTTAGGCATTACTTAGTTTTCTATTTCCAATGTATGTTTAATTGTTGAGCATGTTGTTTTAGTCTTTAATAAAAATATCCGTTTGTATTTTTATTTTTGCTATCTTATTACAATAAAATATCCTTTAATGATGATTAAAGCTGATCAAAGGATAGTTAGGCCTAATCTGTTTGTCACATGTTTTTTTGAAACTCAACTCATTCTAACAACACTTTTAAAAATAACTAAAAGACATTCAAATTTTGATTGATTTGATTTTTAAACAATAATATAAGTCTAGATTGTTTAATTTGGCTGGATTTTAACCTGTATTTTGTGAGGGGTGAGTGGGGTTGATTAGAATTGAAAGCATAATTGAAATAAATCTTAATTCACAGGTTAGGCCTGTATTGTGTAATGTAGGTCTATTTTAAATAATTAAAATTTATAACGATTTGTAGGATTCGGATTCAAAAATAAAATGTAGATTCGGATTCGAGAAATAATGGATTCGACCCATCTCTAATTTATATGATGGCAATAAGTTATAAATATTAATGTCAAGAAAAAATAAATGTAATATTTAGTTTGATGTTAGATAAATACACACAATGTCAACATAATATTTATACTAGAATTAAATATAAAAATATTCAAACTTCAATTTGGCTTCGAGAATATTTCCCATATTCGACTCAACTTCGAACTAAATAACCAAAAATGTTAACTTCGCACAACACTATTAGGGATATTTGAGATTCAAGGATTCAGGCTCTAGTAGAAGAAAAAGTTCTTTAATTATGAATTGAAATTTGTTTCAGAGCTTTAATACTAAATTGGTAAAAAACTAGAGATGGGTCATATCCTATTTTTCTCAAACTTGAATCTTAAATTTGCTTTGAAATCTTGAACCCAAATTTGAATTCTTAAATATTTTAAAATGTTCAATTCTAATGATATAAATATATCTAAAATCTAAATTTGAAAAAGTTGTTAGAGGCTTGGAACAAATGTCTCTATTCAATAAAGGATGATAAAAATACATGACTTATCAGAAAAATGTAGCTACTAGAATTTTATTTCAGATCACAAGACAGAACAGTAGTTTTTTGAGACATAGGTTTTTTTTACCAATATAAAGCAGACCAAAAATTCATTGTTCTACTAATAGTGATTTACTTTACAACCATTATTGTTTCCAGCCTATGGTCAGGGTCACTTTTTTATTCAAGCCATATATTTCCTCCTGTCGGCTTGCCAGGACTGTTGAGCTTCATATGCCTTTTAATCTAACTTAAGACTAGGACAGGTACAATATCCAGTTCTTGGCCGTTAATTTATCAATGTGGAAGGGTAAATCCAAATTTCACCATGATAAATTTTTCGGGCATGCTGGAAATCAAACCTGGGACCCCTAGCTCAGTAGACATACACACTACCGACTGAGCTAAGTTGTCAAACACTAATGGTGATTAGAATACTATAATGTTTCTATCTATCATTGCTGTACTTTCTTCCCAATATAGCATAATGTACTTGATAAAGCGAACAAGAGATTTTCCTTTTACAGATTTATTATATATTCACATCCAATGTCCATATCCTTTATTTTTCTTTAGGTTTACATTAACATTTTACAGTGTCCTATCATTCTTTACCAACTTCCTTTTTCTTCCTTTTGTGTTTTTTGGTTTCCTCTTTTAAGAAGTTGTGTTGTGCTGTTCACACTCCCTCTTCATATGTTCTGATAGAATGGAAACTAGATCAAGGTATTGGGCGGCAACCATTACCTCATTTTCCAATGGCAGCAATGTAAAGTATGTTCTTATATTCATTGTAGAAGCCATATTATGTTAGTTTTCTTTTAAATGTTTCTAATTTCTATCCCTCTTTCCTGTACTGTTTTCAAAACATAACATAATGTCTTTTATAATGATTTAATATTTTGCAGGTGATTGCGAATGCAGTGAAGTGGCTTCTACGGCACCAAACACCGGATGGATCCTTTTACGAAGTGACATGGCTTCCTGACCGCAAAATGAACGATTCTCTTCTCTGGAGCAATGACTACATAAGATTCCGCAACATCTCTTTAACAGCGCATGTCCTCATAACTCTGGCATCTGTCAGAGACCTCACAGGGGTACGTACTTTGCAAGACTCAAGTTGGTTCTCGGCAATGTGAATTAATCATAAAGGATGGCCATTCACATGGAAAACTTGTTAAAGTTAAGTAAATTTTTGAATGGGTGTCATGCAACCAGCCTGTAAATTACTATTAGTAGAAATCTCATTTAAGTAAGAAAATAAACTTTTCTTTTTCAAATTCAAGTTGATGGGAAGATCTATTTGGTAAAAAGAAACAATTATAATAGAAATTAAAGTGTTATTATCATTATTATTATCATCATCAAGAATGGTTTTCAACCTGTGGCTAGGTCACGTTAGTAAAATGCCTCCAGCTTTCTTTTTCTTCCTCCTTTAATGGTGTTCATTCTTCTCCGCTCACTCACACATATGCTGTTATCTGCTCCTCCCATCTTTTGGTGTCCTTTGCGGTCTTTTTCCTACATACTTCATTTCCAACATTTTGGCATCCTCTTTTTCCATTCTCATTACATGCCCATACCATCTCAATCTCGTTTCTTCTTATGACAGCTAACATGCTCCTCACAAACTTCATTCCCATGACCTCAACTTTCCTAGTCTCTCTTACATTTAATATCCATGTTTCTGGTTATATGCAGTAGAAACTTTTATTTACAAAAGTAAAATAACATCTTTCTTCCAGTTAATACACACCATGATCTCTTTTAACACCATTGACTCAGTTGTGCATACTAATCACAATTTTCAAAGTCATCGTGCTATTTTCGTGTCGCTTTATCACCCTTGTACCATACATTTAGCTAAAGTTGAGTCAGGCTATGCACATGGATGAGATTTTGATTATGTTGTAGGAAGAAGACATTCAAAATTGATGTGCTTCACAGCTACTTTAAATGGAACTAGCCTATAACAATCTTTTAATGGCTATATGATCTCATTGAAAATCTAACTTACTTGGCACTACCCAATATCCCATCACATTTGGCTGAAATCCTTTAACACTTTCATAGAGTGACACAATTACAATCTTAATAACCTAAGGGTTGAAATATATTTATTTATATATTGACTGTTAAAGTTGTAAATTGGCTCTGTAAAACCTGTAAAAGTCAGGGAGTTGTAAAGTATAGTTTGGTTTGATATTCTGTTTGTATCTAAATGTAAATGATTGGGGTATGTGACTCTCGTTATTTTCTTAGGGTCTGGGTTCTCAAGTGGCTCTAGCAGAGGCAAAGGCTGTGCGGTGGTTGGAGAGAAACATCAAGCTGTTGAGCGAGAGGGGAGAACCCTTTGAGGTGGCCATCGTTGCATATGCTCTCTTGCAAGCCAAGGCTGCGACTGCCGAGACTGCGTTTGGGATACTGGCCAGACATGCTCGCTCAGAAGGTACAGTTATTTTTAGCAGGGATATTTTGTTTTCTATTGGTATGACTGGGAATTTAATGTGTAGAAACTAAAAGGTGTTTGAGGGTTGTATGAATTATACTTTTTCAATTCGAATCGAAGTTCTAATATTTTCTTTTAGTCGTTTATGCTTGAGAAACTATTATATTGAGGTTATTAAATTACCTTATGCACTAAAATTACTTGGAAAATGTTTAAGTGTACTATTGTTTTAATAATTTGTTACAATCCGACAAATCAAGTTAATACCATAACATTCAATTCAATTACTCCAGAATTTTTTCCATGTGAATATTAATTTGTAATGTACAAAACAGCTCAGATTGACTAAATTTGAACATAAATGGAGTATTTTAGCTATCATTATTTTTATTGACGATTCCTAGTCTTAAGTCAGATTATAAGGCATATGAAGCTACATCAGGCAGCAAGCCAGTAGTGGGAAATATATGGCTTGAATAAACACTGAATGGACTGGGCTGTAAACGGGGATGTATGTAAAGTAATTTGTAATGTACATAATAGCTCAGAATAGTGATAATTTACCATAAATTGAGAATTTTATCTGTTAAAATTTTTACTGGTGAATCTTCGTAATTCTTGAAGCCATAATATTTTTTTGAAGCGTAGCTGTCGCCAATATTTGTTTTGCAGCTTCAGACATCCCTAGTAGAAGCCCATGATGAGCTTTAGTAAGTGTTACACCTTAAGTTAGGATAACTACAGTATTAAGATGGGTGATTAATAACAAACCTAATTTAATTTTAAACTAAAAAATATAAATAATTTTGTATCATATGAATAACATGAAAAATATGATAACTGAATTAATTACACAAATTATTGTTGCGAGGAAGAGTACAAAGGGTTGGATGAGGATGGCTTTACTACAAAATAATTCCCATCATTCTTCTGAACAAATGTTGGGTCAGCTCCTCTGACCAGCTCTTTCTTATGTTTTGCTTCAAGGGGGTCTGACGTATTGGGGCAAGGAAGCAGTGCCCGCACCTCCATACAAGATGGAGAACCAGAAGCCGTTTATGTTGCCACGCTTGCCGTACAAGTATGACTCTAGTAATATTGAAGCGACGGCGTACGCACTCCTGACCTATGTGGCCAGACAGGAGGTGCTCACCGATCCCATTGTCAAATGGCTCAACGCTCAAAGACTGACTGATGGAGGCTGGGCATCAACCCAGGTCAGACTGTGTTATTTATTTACCTAGTCAAACATCAATTACCTTTCTTAAACCCCCCATACTCCCCTCCTCCCTCTCAGGCTAATTTTAAATAAAATGGCATTGCCTGTCATATGAGTAATTATAACCCGCATCAGTGGTTACATGGTTTTCTCTAAGACCATCAGTCTCACGATAGACTTGACTATCAAAAATAAATAAATTGGGGTTTGAATTCCATTCACATGTATGAAGATGGTTTTCCCAAAATGGTTATCCTCTCCCACTGCACAAATACTAGTACACTCTCTCTAAATTTTACTTTTCTAATGCCTACCCTATTAGAGAAATTACCTATGTGGAAAGCACAAAAAAATAGTTAATGGTCTGCATAGACTTTACAGTGATGTATTGAGCTTTCAGCTCTCAAAATTAATGGAAATGCTATCTTAATGCAAATTTGTGAATTCCTGTCATCAGATTGGCAGAATTTCTGGGTTTGAACATTGGGTGACTAGCATTGAACTTTTTCAAGACCAAATGCATAATTTTTCTAGAATTTACAGAGATAAGAACTGTAGAAAACACCTTACTGTAAAGTCATGTGTACACTAGGTGAACAAACTTGTTCGCTTAATGTGTACGTATAAATGAACACCATTGGATGAATTTGTTCACCTTTGCCAAGATTTGCTCATTAATCGGTACACCAAAGGATGTTGATAGTGGGTACGTGGTAGGGAACATTGGCAGCAAGTCGAAAAGAATTATATGTGGCTATGGAGTTATTGCAAATCAGAGGAGTGCATTTTGCAGAAATTTTGAAAGTCCATTTCCATCTGTCCCACTATACTGTTCTTTACTTTTAAATAGGGAAGTCATCCACCACCACTGTTTTCTTTTTATTCTCCTAGGCTGAACAGCTTCTTCCATAATTATTATATATGAAGCACTATCGATTATAATTACATCTTCATCAGACATAATTAAAAGTAGAGCAACGCCAAAGCTTCAACTAGACAACCAGCGAAAGTGAGTGAACATCCTTGAAAACATTTGGTTTGCTTAATGTGGACAGCAAGGCAAATTTTGGGCCAAACACCGAACAAATTCGACCGTATTCATTTGCTACCCTTCGTTCGCTCTTGTTCGCCTAGTGTGTACACAACTTAAGAGGAGTAGGCAACCCAAGTTGGACACGCCGTAGATACATCAAACATCAAGATACCTCATATAATCTCAAACAGAAAAATTAGTATAGTGTTCCCAGCCAGCTAGACACTTCTGTCTAGCAGGTCCAAAACAAGACAAAAACCTGAAGGCAAATCTCGATGCCGAAAATGTTCATGATTACATTACTTTCATAATGATTTATAAATAATAGCATTGCATCTTACTATCTGTTCAGGTTATACGGTTCATAAATGTTAAGACTATAAAAAGAGAGTGTAATCATAGTGTTATGGAAAAATACAGTCAGTCAAAATTTATAAACATGCCTCCCGGTATACAGAGACACTTAACTTCCTTATCCCGCACATTAGTGTAGTTTTTTTTTGCACCACGTCTTACTACCTATTTGGATTATACGCCAAAGCACTAATTACTCTAACATGTTAGGGATGAGGAAGGTTTAATTTAGATTAAGTGTACCAGCATATGCATGGAGGGAGAGTAATCGAACCTTAATCTTCTTTTCATTGAATATCTAGTCTATTGCGAGAGTGATGCCTTAGAGTTTAGACCATACAGCCACTGAAGCAGGTGTTAGTGTAAAATGTAAAACTTTGGGTAGCTTAGATGGGTAATAAGACATAATTTACAACTTTTTTCATAGAAGTTCTCAAAAATATCCATTCCCTGTATCAGGAGTCACATGCTCTAATGCAGGGGTCTTTAACGTTTTCTTGTCCAAGGGCCGAAGTTTCTATCTCTTGTCGTTTCGCGGGTCGCAATACTGTTCTGATACTATTAGGATTGAATAAATAATAAAATATTCGGCTCAGTCTTATACACTACTCACAGTAGGAAGTAGCGCAATTTGTTTTGTCTAATACAGTTGTCATCTGCCGGTTCAAATAACATTTGCATTAAAACGCAATACTTTTCTTCGGACAAAACTAGTTTATTAAATAACGTAATATATATATTATTAGTTGATTATGTAAAATATATATCTGTATTTGTCATTTTTTCTCATGAAATACTTTTATACTTTTCATGAGCCAACAGGCCGCAAAAAATTTTACCACGGGTCGCAGTGGCCCATGGGCTGAGGGTTGAAGACTCCTGCTCTAACGCAACAGTACAATTGGCTGGTTTGTCAGTGACGTCAAATCCCGCTGAGTTTATTTAGGGGGACTTTTTTTATAATCACGAGATCCAAATTGTTAGTAACACAAATCAAAATCTATAAAGTATATTTAAAAATAAATCAATTAGAAATTACATACTATTTTAGCCATAAATATAATGCTTATTCGAAATTATTGCTGATAGCTTTTAGAGTAATAATCATCCTCTTTGCTATTAACAGTTACTAAGAGCATTCATCATAACAAGTTCGACTCCACTCCCGGCTCGCATTTGTGTTTGAATGTGTGGAAGGTATGGGAGAAAAGAGGAATATAAAAAACCAAGATATGTCAGAAATGTGTGCAGTGCACTTATATTTGAATGATAACTTAAACATGTTCGTGGTAACAATGGAAGACATAGCGACAAAGCTTCTTGTTAGTAACAACTATGTCCCTATTGTAACAGAATGAAGATTCGTGTACTGTGCACAATGATCAAAAACTGCCTTTTCAACGCAGTTTTTATCCAAATATAATTTAATATTTCAACAATGTTCAGTATTAGGAACGTCTATTAACTCTTTATCTTCATTAATATTTAATCAGAAATGATCTGCTTGCAATAGTGTTTGTGTAAATTTATGATTTCTAGCTGACTGTATCACAGAGTTGATGGGCATGTGATGCATGCTCTTAATATGTATCTTGTTTCACAGGATACAGCGATGGCAATGCAGGCGCTAATACAATACACACAGCGAGCCAGGATACGAGATGTGTCATCCCTCTCCGTAACTGTGGAGGCTACAGCTCTTGCAGGCAAAACAAAAACACTCTATGTCAACGACAAGAACAGAGCACTTCTACAGACGCTGGAGGTGACAATGATGTTAAATGTATTATATTTAATAATAAGAAAATTCAATGGCTTTGTAAGCGATCAACTTTTGGCAAAGTAAGTAGCTGTTTCCCTCTCCTGTTTTAAACAGTTACCTTGATATTAAAAACAATATAAATATTTAAAAGTAAAGACTGCACACTTTTCAGAAAACACTTCAAGTCTTTTGGAACCAGGGATGAACCTACTAGGAAGTATAGATTTTTTTTAGGGTAGGCGTGGCGGCATCTCAATTTGAATCCCCTACAAGTGTATCTTAGTAATAAAGTACCATTGATAAATTGAGTAAAATATTGTAATATTTTGCAATATATTTTCTGTGTTTGTCTTTTATATGTTCTTATCTAAATGTTCTGGCATCCTTAACAAAGGTCCTTATACTTTCTTTTTTCTTTTTTTGGTTTCCTTTTTTTTATGAAGTTGCATCATGCGTTTCACACTACCTCATAATGATTTCCAATAGAATGAAACCTAGGTCGAGGGATTGGGCAGTAACCATCTATTAACTTCAAGAGGCACTCATTACCTTTTTGTCCAGTGACAGCAATGTAAAGTAGGGTGAACTGTTTTCTTCTTTTCATTGTAAAAACCTTTTTTTTTATGTGTGTTTTCTATCCACCTTTCCGGTACCGTCTTCCAAATACATAGCAATATATTAAAGATGACTTTTATTTCTTAGTGGTACCAGATTATCCTCAGCCATTGCTTGGAGAAAGTGTTTTAGTATTAGCTTTGTGTCCCCCCGACACCAATTTGGGGATATTTTTATGATCAAAAAACTACTATAAATAAGAGATTTTATGTCCTTTAGATTTTCAGCTCTTCTTCAACATCTTCATCATTATCGATATTCTACTCCAGTATCTTCTACCATCGTTTTTGGGGATCCCTTTTGGCTAGGTCTCTTTTCACCTTTTCAGCGGTTGGTTTAATATGATCATGTGTGACCTGTGTTTCAGATCCCTGAGGCCTGGGGAACTGTAAAGGTCCAAGCCAAAGGAGCGGGTTATGCCATCCTCCAGATGACCGTGCAATACAATGTAGATATAGTGAAGTTTCAAACACAGCCTCCAATAAGATCGTTTGATCTAAGAACAAGAGCAGATTTTCACGGCAGGAATCAGTCTCACATCACATATATCAGCTGTCAAAGGTAGAGACAATCCGTGAAAAACAAACTTTTATTTTACTTATGGGTCATTTAATCCCTTGATTTGAGATTAATAAATAATCAAATTTTGAATTTGAGCAATTTTTTTTTAGAACTTTCAAAATACTTATAGTGTTTTAACCCAACATAATCATTGGGGGTGGAGGGGAGGGGGGATCATAACATTGCTAGAAAGTTAATTTCTAATGCTTGTTGTGTATTCAAATTCAAATTCAAAAAAAGTTTCATTGCTTATAAGTATCTTTTTTGTTACATTTCCTCCAATAATTTTTAGTTATCTAATTCATGACAATGAATTCTCTTGAACAAACCAATCATTTTTAACTAATAACATGATCACATAGAAATTTTTACTTTTATTTTGCTTTGGTATTCTCTTCTTTTCCATCATCATCACATGGCCATGCTTCCTCTACTATCTCATGTACTCCCTGTACCCTCACTCTTTCTCGAATAAATTAACTCCTAATCCTATTTCTCCTCATGACCGCTATCATCCTCTTCACAAACTTAATTCCCATGACCTCCACTTTCCTAGTCTCTCTTAAATTCAATGTATTTTTAGTACAATGTGTTGGCCAAGTGGATCACCTTTTTGTTCCTAAAAATTAATTTTATTTTAGTAAAATAAGTCTTTGTTTTCTTTCGTCAGATGGACTAATGTGGAAGAGTCTGTCCGCTCGGGCATGGCAGTTCTTGATGTAACCATCCCTACAGGTTATATCATCCAGCAACAAGATCTAGATGCTTACACCCTGTCGAGACGCGTACATAATCTTAGGAGGGCAAGGTTCCAGGGGAGGAAAGTGCTCTTCTACTTTGACTATGTGAGTTTATCCTCTCTGTATCTCTACTTTCTTTATTTGTCTATGTGTGCTTCATTTGCCCATATGAGGGCCATGTTTTAGGGGTGTGCAGTATTCAAATTTCAAATCATTTTTAATAATTAACGAAACTCTGAATAGCAAGAGCAAATAGTTGTCTCATGAATCTCTTAAAAGTCCCATGCAGACCAGTATGTTTACTATGCGGGGAGAGGGGAATACTGATGTTAGCAGAAGTGACTTCTTCTCAGTTTTCTAGTGAAAGTGCTTTCAATGTAACATTTAGAGAAGGATAGAAAGAACTACTCTTCCATATTACAAGGTGCATGAAAGGGACTGGGAGAGACAATATTGCAAGGTCAACATTTGAGTGCACCTGTCAGTCTGTTGTTACTTGTTAGTCAGACAGGGAGGCGACCCAGACAAAATAGAGATTACAAGGGGTGTCAAGTCTAGAGAACATATAAGGAATGTCAAATCTTTATACCATTTAAAAGATTTCAAACCTTGAAAACATTTAAGGGGTGTCAAACCTAGATACCCAAGCCTATATAACATTGAAGGGGGGTGTCAAACCTAGAGAACATTTAAAGGGGTCGAGAATTAATTTTATCATTCATTATTGTTGTGTTATTATATTAAATTTATTGTTGTATAATATGAACGTGGGCGAGGTATGAGGGAGACTAGTAATAACATTCAGTATACAGCCAGTCCCTGTGATGAATGGAGTGAAGATGTCGCTTGTAGAGTCAGTTGGTGGGCTTAGCAGACTTATGTGTAATAATACCTTCTTGCTCAATGAGGAAAGCAACAGGAAACTACCACACTCTTAATTTACCTAGTAAGCCTTTACAGTGCTGACTAGGTTTTCAGCTGACAGTCGAATTGTTTAGGATTCAACCAAACTTTGGGTTGAGTACTAATCATCACACAAACAAAAGTAGGCCTTGCATGTTAGAAAATTAGAATTACACTTTGAAATAATAGAAACAATCAAAATATGACCTTGTTTATTGATATCCTAAAAAGCTGTGTATCCTAAGATAACATAATCATAAATCAGTAGCATATAGGAGTATGCGAATTCAAGTTTTTTTAATTCCAAATTAAGCTTTTCAGAAAGGTCCAGAGCTTGAATTCACTAAATATATATTTTTACATTATCTTATAAATTGCAATAGCATTTATATTTTAGCAATGAAACTAACGTATGCTAACTGCATATTTCACAAACATCCAGACGAGAAGAATAAACACATAAACATACAATACAAAACAGAAATGGCTTTATAAAACAAACTCGAATTTGATGCACATAAAAAGTTTTTTAGCTCTAGTCTAGCTATAAATTAAATTCTTGGGCTCGATCTCAAACTTTGAGTATTGTATTCAAATGTACCATCATTCTTAGATAATGAGGTTGTGAAACCTACAATGGCAACTTTTGCCTTTAACCCTTTTTAATGTATTTTAAAATTCTATTGGAATACTTTATTTTTATGGTTGTATAAATTTGCCATTGTACAATAGGTATATTATGTAAATTAGTTCATGTTTGGAATATTATTTATTCATACATAATAATCTGAATAAATAAACAAGGGGTAGAAAAAGTATTAACCTCCATGGCACTAGCCTACAATCGAGCTATACTCGACTGAGCGGCTGCTGTCTTTTGGTGAAGATAGTGCTAGGTTTTGGGGATAGAGGGTGTCAAATGGTCAGCACAATGGACCTGGGTAAACAATTGTAGGCTATGAAAATGTTTAGGTGTTGTGTATTTTAAGCTTGCATAAATTCAGGATTTCCAATTTTGAATTAAATCTGAATCATGATTTATTATCTCCTATTGATTCCAAATCAAATATCTCATAGCGAATTACTGAGTAATGTGTATATATTTAATTAAAACAAAATGTTAATACGGCCACAAGACTACTGAAACGTTGTGATATGGAAATGAAGGTAAAAGAGAAAAACGAATAAAAGGAAACAAACCTTTTATTGTTTTTACAACAAAAATAGCAGTTCATGCTTTAATTTGGTGCCACTGGACAAAGAGGTAATCGATGCCTCTTGAAGAGATGAAACATTATGATGGAATTTTTTGCTATATTTTAATAACAGATTGATATTGGTTTCTTTAAAAAGTTTCCTTGTTTAAAATTTTGCCACTTAAATTTAGAATCATTTTCTCTATAGTTTAAATTTGGAACCTTTTTTGTATTTGGGCTAGTTTAAATATTTTAAATTTCATAGAAATCTTAGTTAGATTCGAATTTGAAATTAAAAAGTTTTGTACAGACTCTGTGTGTTTATATTTTATCATCCTCCATGTTATTACCTGTGAATGTATACAACTTTAGTTTTGTTTCTCTTGTTTACAAGATATCAGTTTATTCTACATTTCCTGACTAACTAAGAAGTGTATTATTTATTTATAGTTGGATATCACAGAAACTTGTATCAACTTCACGATAGAGCGATGGTTTCCTGTTGCTAATATGTCTCGCTATCTTCCCATCAGAGTATATGACTACTATGCTCCAGGTAATGTGGTATATGCTTTAACATATAAATAAATAAAGATAGTATCAGATTCTAGACACTCACGAAAGCTATTACAGGCAGGAGAAAACCTGCAAAAGCCAGGGAATTTTATTTTGTGTGTTTAATTAAATGTAAGTAAAAATCAGTGAATTGTTTGTTTACCTGGTTCAGTGGCCTAATCAACTGAGGTATCACTCTCGTGTTGGACTAGCTTACTTATGACAGGGATATTGGGGTTTGAATCCCAGTCAGGTCTACTAAGGGTGGTTTTTCCTAAATAGTTCCTCACTCTCCTTGCACAAAATTGCAGGTAGTAAGTACTTCCTTCCTTATATACCTCTTAAGAGTAATTATTATCATATGCGCATAACCTTAAAATGTTTATAGTAAGGTTATGTCTTATTTATATATATATACACTCTTTTTCTTCTATGACAACAACATGTTGCGATGATTTTTCACCATTTTCAAATCTTATTTGTATTAAAGATACTTCATACTATTTGAATTTTCACAAACTTTCCAATTGTATGAAGTAAAATCGATCATCTTTAATACAAATAAGACTTGAAAATGGTGAAAAATCACCAAAGCACGTCATCGTCATAGAAGAAAAGTAGTATATAAAATAAGTAGAAGGGAATAAAAAAAAGATATAACCTTACTATCAATTATTATTACTCCTTACCAAATAAACATGAACATTATTAAGACTTAAAAATTAAAATGTTGTAAGATGTGGTGATAAAAAGAAATTGCACCTAAACTATATATATATATATATATATATATAAAAAAAATAAACACTGTTTAGTCAAATTATTTTAGCAGAACATCATAGTTAGCCAATATATAATATAATTTTGTGTGTGTGTTTTTTAGGTGCAATTTTGATATGTATATGTATATTAGGTATGAGGAAAGATGCATTTTAGAGGCATTCTACCTGCATTTTCGTGGAAGGCGAGAGTACGAACAGGATATTTTGTGTCTTACATGTTAACAAAATGCATTGCCTAACTATGCCATTCCGCTAAAATGATTAGGCTATACAGTGTTTATTTTTTTGCCACACACACTATCACAAATAGTACCTAAAACAATTGAAACTGTTAGAATAACATATATAAATGTTTATGTTTAGTAATTACATCAATTTTATTAAACTTTGATTACTGATTAAGTAAGTTTTATAGCTAAAGTTTGTTCAGCGTAGGAATTGTTTTCTGAAAGGCCTTTTTCCCTACCAGAATTCTATTATATAGTAGGATATTAGTAGGAAAAAAGACATTTCAGAGAGTAATTCCTAGCGTGAATGGAGTATACCTTGATCAGGTTAATAATTTGTCGTCATTCTCCTCAACAGAACGTTTCAATGAGACTATACACGATTCGATTCAAACTTATCTTTTGAACATCTGTGAGGTGTGTGGCAGCAGCCAGTGTCCTTACTGCCCAATATACAACCTGGCTATCACCGTACCTGTCCCCATAACAATCCTCACAGTGGCAGCTGTCGCACTGCTTCTAAGACACTGGAGATCAACTTACCTCTAACAGTAACCTGTGGGACTGCTCTCAACCATAGCAATAACAACTGTTGGATACAAGGTCAGAAAATAAAAAAACACCTGTGTTTGGCACAGCATTTTGAAGGAGTGTGTGAAGTCTGATTTTTAAATTTGAAGCGAACCCAAATAAAATTTATTAAATACTATCATTGAAGGAAAATGAAAGTTCAAATATTTTTTGTTTTCTTCTTGATGCAATTCTCATAACAGATACACCAACTTTATTTTATCAATATACATAAGCTAAGATAGACAAAAGATTATAAACTAAAACATTTATAAACTGTTTTATTACACAATTGTTAAGAATATTTCATTCTAAGATGACAAATTAAATTACTATCACACCATTCAATTTGATTTGATTATTTTTAGGGGTGTACGAGTAGGAGTTTTTTTACTTTGAGTAGAGTTTGAGCACTCACACACCCCTAATTATTTTAGAATTTTTCAAATGAATATTATTTTTTAATGTACATAGAAGCTCAGAACAGGGGTGCAGAATATGTTCAGAGATCCAATATTTCCCCAGAACATAACATTTTCAAAAAATATTTCCCTGAAAACCATAGCAATCAAAATAAAACATTGAATATTTTATAGAGAGGCTGAAGGGAATAAGGATTATTACCTCCTACATACTTTGGAAAATTCAAGATAAAATATATTTTTAATGATAGTTATTTTTATAGTAGGCTTACCTACCTTATAAAAAATTTAGAGAGGCCTTGGTTTAATTGTTGATTTTCATTGACACTTTTTTTTTTTTAGACTTCACCACTACTGCAAGGTCTATCACTATCAACCAAGTCCGTAGCCAATCAATTATTTCAGGGGTGGTTTGGTGGGCACATCCCCCAATTGATGGAAGCTAGAAAAAATTCTAAATGATAAAGTTCTAGAAGCTCTCTGGAGTGGTTTTTTTTATGGTGAAATAACCCCCTAGCTGCCAAAGGCTTGGGACATTTCTGAATATTAAACACTGTTTGAAGCTTTGTGAAGCTTTTTTTTATGGTAAAATAACCCCCAAAATGCCGAAGGCTAAGAAAATTTATAAATATCTAATACCTCTAGAAGCTCTCTGAAGTACTTTTTATGGTAATACAGCCCCCTAATTTGTATTTGTATCTTAATTTTGATATTGTTTAAATCATAAATAAAGCCATATATATTTTGTTCATAAAATTTCGCGTGGGGTTTAACACCCCCCCCC
>CABEEJ010005476.1:0-22230 GCA_901482245.1 Timema douglasi | reverse complement strand
CCCCCCCCCCTCCCTCCCTCTACGTCCTTGCTCTCAACCACACTGGAGAAATACAATCACTATTTACGACCATAAGTTTTTCCTGATCACATAATTTACATTTTACAAAACTTAAAACTTGCAATACTCCTGTGATCCTTACTTCTAGGTTTTTCTTGGGGGTGTTTTTTTAGATAAGTGATTCGAGTATATCATATCACGTCTGCCACACCATTCTTAATAAGCACAATTGACGTCTTGTTTGCTCTTAAAAGTCGACATAATAAACATTTGTTTTACTAAACCATATAATTTTTTATAAACATTTATCTAATGTACAATATACAAACCCTAATAAGTCCACTAAAAACAACAATTTCGTGGCTATACAATTATTACAATATGCATGTCACGAGTTTATGTGCGCACATCACCATGTAATTAGGCCATGATATAATGTTGACTGAATTCAAACTAAAACAAAACATCGCACCCACGTAAGGTAGGTGACTGACTGATGACTCATCATTCAACCTCCAACTTCTTATCTAGAACTCTGACCCATTATCTTAGCCCCTAGAAACAGCAACTTTTTGTGCTCACACCAACACTGTGGCACTATGGCACATACTGATAGTGTGTTGAGTGTCATCGGCCTTTGTTTTTCATACAAATGAAACTACCATATCAGAACCAAAATGTATTAAAAACATCAACAAAATTGTTGGACTTTTCCCCGCTCCAAATTTCCCCAGGACTGCTTAAATTTCCCCCAAACCTCGTTTCTACGTTCGGACATATTCTGCACCCCTGGTTCAGAAATGCAATTATTATTGAACATAAATTTGTATTTAAGCTGTCATTTTTATTGGTAAAGCTTCATAATCATCAAAGTTGTAATTATTTTTTGAAGTAAATTTGAAGACAAGATTAAGTTTTCAAAGCTTCACACACACTCCTAATATGAAAATATTAAAAAAAAAATGATTTAGCTCCATTTTTACTGCATTTACATTTTATTAACTTGTGATGTTTTGTTCATATATTTCTGAAGTTTTTTATCTTTATTTTAATTAAAGATAAAGGTTGAAAACTAATAGAATAAAATTTAATATATGAAATGTTACATTTACATGATACAAAGGACCAATATACTTATTCAAACTTTATGTTTGGTAGCATTTATACAGGTCTATTCAATATTTGGTGTAATGCACGTAAACAAGAAGAGTGTGGATAATGTTATTTTTACACTTTTTCAACCAAAAATACAAGCAAACAGACAGTTGAAGAGCTTGTCCCCTGAATCAGTTCCATTTTTTTTTACAAGAGAACCTAAAAAACTAGTGACCAAAACTTTTTTTAATTTCAATTCATAATTAATTGTTCAAAACAAACACATTATCTTTGGAGTGGCATTAAGCATATAGAAATTGAGAGCTCACAGAAATTTGATTGTTACCGTTTTTTGGCTTTCTTGTAAATTAAAAAAATATTACAACTAGTTTTTGGGAACAAGCTCTTTAATTACTTTTCAATACTAGCTCAAACTGAATTTTTATCAGTTAATACTGAATCAAACTTGAATTATTTAATTTGAAGGTTCTGTGCATACACAGAAGTATCCAAAAGTCCCTCTACAGCTGTAATTTACAAACACAATGTTTAGAATAAGTTCTGAAAGGGCTCTCCTCTGTTTTCATAGAACAAAATAACTTTCTACATTTTATTACCAAACAGCAATAAATAAAATTGAAAATGTAGCTTCGAGCCAAGCTCGTTATTAAAGCTAAGGGTCATTATTAAAAGTTTTATAGGCATATCATTTTTTAGTTTCCTCCTGATAAACGTATAAATCAATTTTTAGCTTGCAGACCCTTAGTAAAATGGCTGTTAAAAACTACTGTATAGTTATTTTTCGATCATCGTGTGTATAGAAAAATAAAGATGAGCTAAAAACATCATTGTGTTATTTAGTTAGCTAATGTACTTTAAATATTTAGACGGTCAATATTTTTCTTGTGACATAAATATTTAAGATGTGGGGTGATAGATCGCCACTGTTAGTATCAATGTGTTTATTGCAATATAAAATGGGTCTCTACAATAGCAACATGTGTATGTCTTGTTATAGAAATCTACAGTCAACCTCGCTGTGTCGATACAAATTGTAATGAATGTTGCAAACATCACGTATCATTGCAAATAAAGTCAACATTAGCTAAATAGTGTTAACTCGCCTTGAAACACACATGTGAATCGAGTGTTTAGTGGCAATTTAAATTGCTTCATAAACTTTTTTTTTCTAACAAGCAGAGATAAAATTTAATAAAATATCCCTTGCTGTGCAGGGGAAAATGTCATTTAAAAAAATAAAATGTCTCTTTTTATATGTTGTAGGGGGGGAAACTCAGAATAAATGATAATTGTTTTAAATATAGGATATAGAAAACTAATTGTGCGCGAGAACGTGTGCTTGAATGTGAAGATGAGATATGTGTACATTTATACAGTGTAATATAGCTTATAAATCACTATGTTTTCTAGAGATTATTTCAGAATCTCTCATTTATTTTACTAAGACTCATCCAAGCTGGTGTTACAAAGAAATAATGGTTTTGTACATCCTTATAGTGTTATTATTAACTATTTTGCCTTCTTTTTTTATAATTAAAATACACAAAATTTAAACGTAAAATTATGCCATGTTTAATTTAACAGTTAAAGAAAGTAAATACAATCATCTGCGATCTCATAAACTTAAATTTGTACTAATTATTATGTTTGTATATTTATTGAGATGCTTGCATGTATTTATTTTAACTTATTAACACTTCAATATGAGGGATATCCAGACAGCTGGACTAGAAATCGTTAAGTTAAAATACTTATAAAACACAAACATATTTTTTGGGGATGGGATAAATATTTTTGACAACCATTTTCTTTAATAATATCTGAGTTTTGTATATCATAGACAGCTTCATCAGGTTAATAGAGTAGACCTGAAGAAGCTGTTTGTGTATTTTTTATTATTTAATCTCAAATAATTTCTACTCCAGTGTCACTAAGGTAAGTGTGTTGGCTATTCTTCCAAATTTAAACAACTTTTGAGAAACAGAGACCAAATTAAAAGATAGTACTTACAAATAAATATTTAAGATATCTTGTTTTTTTACTTTATAAATACCCATAATCACATTATAGATTAAAATTGCTCGAGTACATCATCCAGATCATTGTATTGTTTGTGTTTACTAATTACGGTAGTATTCACATATTGAATCAAGTGTTTCTATGTAAACATTTATGTTTATTTATATACTTATATATTTGTGTTATTTTATTACTCTTTTTTTTTCTGAGCTCTAGAATTTCTTGGTACAAAACCAAATTGGTTCATACTGTTTCACCAAAGTGATCTTTTATTTTTTAACAATAATATTGTTTATTAGATTATAACTTTTTTATACATAATCAATTGCTTTAGGAAGAAGAACTTAAAAGAGTTATATAATTTATATATTTTAATTCGGTGGGGGAATACTTATGCCTTGCTGCAGTTAGAAATAGGCAGCTGTATGTGTGTATTATTTCTGTTTCACTAGTCTATTGAACGAAAGTATAAAAATTGTGTCACTCATGTTTTTCTCTAATTATTAATATTATTAAAATGCAGTTAAAACTTATTTTATACTGAATATTTTTTTCATGGTATATTTCTATATTGTTCATAATGTTTCATTAAAGCAAATCCATTAAATGGATTTTTCTATTAGACTTATGTTCAAGTTTTTTTTAAATTACACATATAAAATGTGTCACACTAATGTTTAAATTAGTTAGGTATGTAATGAACAAATAATTTTAGTTAGATTTTATATCAATTTGTAGAGCCTAACTTTGAAACTTAGATCATAGGAAATCTATATTTTGTCATCTAAAAAACTCTAGTTTGTCTAATGGTAGCTTAAGATAATTTTTTTCTGTCAAGGTCTAAACAAAGACCCACTCCAATTTTAATATGAGGAACCTATTAAAAAATACACATTTTTTTGTGGCCAAAATTAAAAGCATCATCCATAGTAGTAGTTACAGATCAGATGACTTGACATATGATCAGTGAAAGTGCATTTGGTGATTTTTCTAGCTGTCATATAAGACTCTTTATTTTTAAAATGTTGTGTTAATCAATTTCAATGTTCATTTTAATATGTAAACAAAGGAAAAATGATGCCAAATTGCTATATTAAAGTTAAAATTGTAGGCCACAAAGTTCACCATTGAACTTAAAGGCATACAATTTTCTGCTAAGTGTGTAGGCCCTGCCCTTCTATCCTCCTTTCAATGTTAAATTCATTAATCATTTTGATGACACATTTCAATTGTTTGGTGCACGTATAGGATATTAAATCAAAAAATTATTTTCTAATTCTGTGAGATGTGAATAAATATTATTTATATCCCTAACTTTGTCCATGGACATTCCCCAATAATCAGCTGTAGTTATAATTTGATTAAGAGCATTTTTATTGGTGCTACCTGCATCTCTGCAGCAAGGCAGAAGAGTCATTGTGTGTTGGGTAAGCGAGAGATATTTATCAAAAGAGAAAAAATAATGAGCATTTATAATCTGCCACATTAGTGAGATTACAGTAAATAATTCATTCCAAGCAGTATTTGACTTTGTTTCTAAATCATTGTATACTTTTCCTCAAAATAAGATAGAATTATTAGTGCATGTTCGTTATAGTACTCAAAAGGTAAAGAGAGGAAACATGTATTCTTTAAAAATTCAGTTTATTTCATATGTGAGGTTTTCTATCTTCTTTTCACATATTTTACATTGACCGACTTTGTTCTTCTTTTCTAGTTTAATATTTTGATATACAGTGGAATCTTTTAATAGCAGACAACTCCTGGGATAAAAAAAAAAGTTTGTTATTTAGAAAAATATATTGTATAAAACCTATTGTTTGGACACAGTTTAATTCATATGACCCAAATATCTAATGGATAAATACTGTACAGAGCTTATTGTATAGATTTCATAGTACACAAACCAATACTGAAATGAAATGTGAACAGTAGGCCTTCTCTACTGTATATGCTGGGGAAAAGTTATATAACATTTTTAAAAGAACAGTGGTATTTTGAGCAATAGAACTATTTTGATAACATTTTCTCTTTATAAGTTATCTAATGAACTGTTTAAACAATAAATAAAGCAGTAATAACTAAACATTTTATTTGATTACGGCTTTACATATAATGTATCAAAGTTATTATGTTTGTGCTATTTTATAAACTTACACTAGAGGGGGAAAGTAGGACTGCTTATACTCCATGCAAGATAATAGCATTATCCTATGCAGCATATGCCACCAGACATTGGGTTTGTATACTGACCTGCTTAAATGCATGTATTGTATTTTGGTGGCAGGTAGTTACGTCTCCTACCAGCATTTATGATTAAGTTTTTGTTGCATATGAACAGCTATTATTATAAATGAAAATTAGAGTTATCAATAAATTGATTTATCAAGATGTGTAAATTGTAATTAACATGTTAAGAATAACTATTGCCTCTACATCATTATGCTAAAACCAAATTAATATGTCTGCGGGAGTGATTAAGCCACCTCCATACTCTTTGACTGCTTAAGATAACATGAACTACCTCGCAGGATCTCATTGTGATCTTTCATATCTCCAGGAAAGCTGCGCCAATAGCAACTTAGCTCTATATGCTTTCTATCTTAACAGAATTGAGCTAATGGCTGTAATTTCACTTTAAAAAACCAGTTTAATCCGGTGGATGAGGAAATATTTTTGTCAGCCATTTCCTTTAACAATATGTGAAGTTTTTTTTATGTCAAGTTAGTGTACAATAAACTAAACAAACACATTGTTCCCCTGCCCGGCTATAGAGTGAGACAAGCAGGTCATAATCTACTCTAGGGACTAGATCTTGGAGATGGTGCTAATATATATGTTACATTTCATGGCGTTTTTAATTTGCATCCATTGTTTAGAGATTGTTATGTATAAATATGCATTTCTAGCAGCGGCATGTCTGTTATTGGGAAGTTAACTCCTGTAAAAGCCCATAATATTTTGCCTGGGAAATTTAAACTGTCCACTATTTGAAGGTATTAACAGATATTTCACTGTATATATAAAGAGGTACAAAGAGTTATTTTATAGTTCTTGCTTTTGATACCAAATTTATACATAACATAATAAGCAAAATAGTGGTTTACTGTAATTCCTCATATCTTTAGCGTTGTTCTCCCACCACTGCTGCCGAGTAGAGTGTGGGTGTTGGTATCCCTGATTTATTGCACTAGTGCCTTGTTTCTCTGCTACTAGTGCTATAATGGTGGCTGCATTAGTCCGCCTCAGACTGTTCCAGCTCGATTGCAAATACATAATTACTCTCTCTTTACAGTTTATTCCGATTTATGAGATCAGGGTATTATTTTGGTATTTTAATGCTTTTTTAACATTATTTTGTATAAACAACACTACTATCTAACAAAAATTTATCTTAAAAAAAATTGAATTATTGACAAAAATAGATTTTTAATAAGTCGGTAAGCAGTGTCTACAACCCCCAAATGTAATGGTTCTCAAAGTGTGTGCCACAAGTTTATTTTGATAAAAAATAGTTACAAGTAGTTTCATTAAATTATAATTAATAAATAAGAGAAAAATGTGTGAAAATTTTAATCTCTCTTTTATCCTGACAATGTAATGGCTTACAATCAAAGAGTTTTTTCCAAATATAACAAAATACCTCAAAAAGCAAAAAGAAGTTTTCCTTAAAGAGATATAATTAAAGAGTTGAGTAATTAATGAGAAACTTGTCCTTTTTAAACAAAAGTTAAATTCGTGGTTGAACAGAGGAGAAACACACTTTTGTTTCCTGTTCAACTTAAGTGAATATATGTGCATGTTTTAGTCTCCCATAGTGTCGCGAACTTGTACCTTCAGTGTGCCTTGAACAAAAATGTTTGAGAACCACTGCTTAACCTATATTCTCCCATTTAACTAATGTTTTTCTGGAACGAAACTACTGCATTATAAAATAACTTCCTTTACTTTCTTTTATATCTAAAAAAAATTTACTTCAAAAAGTGAATAAAATTTTCTTCTTAGAGATATAATTTACCATTTTGAAATGCCAAAGCCACCCCATGATTTAACTGTCAATTATTGTGTATGATATTTACTATTTTCAATGCTCCTATTCTAAATTGGGGTCGAGTGGTCATAAAGATAACATTATCTCACCCTGTTTACTCTCGCTTGCTCTTTTTTTAATCTCAAAGTTTAAACCGTCCACACAAGCAAAGACTATGTCATTGTTTGGTTTTTATAACTTTTTTTTTATATTTCCAGTTTATAATTTTGTTTGTAGTATTAATTTTCTTTTTGTGTATCTTATTTAAATGTATTGTACCATACACATAAAATATTGGTAAACAGTGCTTCTTATATATTTTACTAAGTGTGATGTCACATTGAGTTGATTCTATATATTTAACAGGAGCATGCAAAAACTCTGACTTCAATTCACAAATAAAATTCTGGCTCCATCAATATGAAGCATTGATAATCTAAATATTGAAATATAAACTACACGATTATATTTAATTTTTAATATTCCATCTTAAGTATATAATAAATTAATGTTCACATGGTAAAAATCTAAAATAATTAAATTGCATATTGTTTTTATAGCTTTATAATCTTAAGATTGAATATGTCAGACATTTTGTAAGAAAAAAAAGTATGCAAAATTTTTTCAACATACAAACATGTTTTTTAAATATTCACACTTCAATCTGTTTCGGGGAATATTTCATGTGATTCATTTCAGCTTCATTTTAATTGAATAATTGAATAATTGAATAAGATTACTTTGCACACCCTTAATTAAAGAATTAAGTTTAAAAAAAATAGTTTAGCAGCAAACTAATATACCCTCATTACTATAATATAATTTATTACCATGGAATTTTAGCATAATTTTATTTGAAATTTGGTTTAAAGTGCTTAACAGAAGTTTTATATCCATAAAATATTCAAGGCCAGTGTCCTGACATATTTTTTAATATTATTAAATTATTTAGCAAAACTTTTAAATTATGATGAAATCTTGTCAATATTCATTATATATCTAACTTATTAGTAAACTTTAAACGCAATTTCCATTGCTTAGTCTAAGGAACAATGATTGGTGAGGATGGTAATATCAAACAAGTGTATGGTAAAAACCACTCTCCAGTACATCAAGTGGTACCTTCATTGGCAACCTTGTGCATTTTTATCTAAGCGCATAAAACCTTTCAACCGCAGGTGAGTATTTCAACATTTTACTAACCTTTATAATATTAATAAGTAAAAAAAAAGTTTGCACATGTAACCAATTATCATAATCATTTACACATTGTGACATCACATGCGTAAAAATATGTGTGCATGACACTTAAAAACGAGTTAATGCATTGTGTGCTATTGATATATTATGTCTATGTACCTGTGAGTAATATTGAAATACTTACAGTGTCACCAAGTTGTGGTAAAAAAATGTATAAAACTAGAGAAACGTTAATTTAACATAATTGTACATATTTTATTAATAAATCTATCTTTTCAGGTATGATTTTGCTGCTAATGTAAGATTATCAAATTAGTGTGAATGACAAACATTTTGTGATTCCTTCACATTTTTTGCCATTCATAGGTAGATTTTTTGGACCTGGCATCTTCAAATGACCATATTATGATCCTTGTTAATTGTGTGAGAGAAAGTGTTTAGTTTTGTAATAAAAGAAATAAACTTGTATGTTTGAAGATAACACCTCTCTTTCTAGGCCATGAATATTGCTGATTAATTGCAATGTTGATAGTTAAATAAATATTTTCTTTATTAGAAACGTATGTTTGTGTGTAATTTTACCAAGATATGTTCTATTTCACTTTGTTTCTAGTCCGGCATTTAACTTTATTTTACCGGGTGATTTTGGTTTGTTCGGCCACCGGCTGATTGAAGCGAAAGGTGAATGTGGAGAGGATTTCATAAGAATAGAACAGCAGGGGGAGTTGTTCTATAGGTGTGTAAGAGGCCAGCTTGGGATAAAAGAAGTTGCTTTTAAGTGTAAGGAAGTTCCATTTAGGACGTACTTTGTACCCATTGTCACAAATACAGCAGAAACATGGACACTAGATCCAGGCGAGACTAGAAAAGTGGAGGCTATGCGAACAAAGTTTGTGAGGAGCATGTTAGCTGTCAATAGGAGAAACAAGATTAGGAATTAAGTTATCAGGGAAAGAGCGGTCATGTAATGAGAATGTAAAAGGTTAGAATATAAAAGATAATGATTTAGATGAGGCATGGAGGGAAAAGACCGCAAGGTATACCAAGAAAGAGAGAGGAGAAGCAAATAGCATAAAGTATGCAATTGAGAGGAAAAGAATGTTGGAAGGATAGAGGTAGAGGGAAGCATTTTACTAAACTGACCCGGCCACAGCCTGAAAACGGTTGATCAATTTTACTCTTATTTTAAAACAAAGTAGTTGATATACATAATTATAGTATCTAATAAACGATAAAAAAAATATCAATAAATGTTAGGACAGGGATATATATAAAAAAAAGAGAAATGCTGGAGTTTCTCAATCTATATTATTGCGTTAAACATTTTTAAACATTTACCTATGAACAAATTTTACATAACATATATTTTTAAGTAACAATACATTGTGCAAATGTGTGTAATAATTTGTACAAACAATACTCTCATTAACAGTTGAGCTCACTTGAAGCGAAATAACAATCAAGATATCAAATTTGAAAATCAAGAATATAAATCTTGACATTTTTATTTAAATTATTTTTATCTATCAACAGTTTCTTTAAGTCTAAACACACATTTTAGTTGTAATTCATGAGTGTAAAATACATTTTTTATATCTGTCACGTATTCTATCTATCATTTTATCAAGTATGTGAATATTTCAATTATCCATTTTATATGTCATTTAATTACAGGAATATGTGGGTATTTAAAAATTCTAGTTAAGAGTCAAGTTTTGGTATTGTACAATCTCGGCTTCAAAGTTTTCCAAAACTTGTGAGTTTAATTAACTTCAATTTTAAGATGTAATAATCCATAACTAGCACTGCTTCAATCTTTTATTTTTTGTATGATCATAACTTTTATAACAAAGAAATATCATTCTTAAAAAGTGTTTTTGTTTATCGTTTATTCATGTACTCATTACAGAAATTCATCATGAAATACTTATAAATATTGTTCTTTAAGTAACGAATTGCTGTTCGCTTTACCCTAGTTAATTATTTTTGGTTCTTTAGGCTCTCGTTAGTTTGAATTAAAATTATTTTTATCAATTTGGATGCAAATTGGTTCATTCTTAATAAGGTTGATGAACGTAAACAAATACAAAATTTTAATTTATTTTACACATATTTCATATACATATACTTGAAAAGTGAAAAGAGGTGTTTCTTTAAAAATTGTGATTAAATATGATATTAAGGTAAAACGTTATCTACAACAACAAAGAATGTATCTAAATTATATAGAGCTTATACTTTGAATGTTGGAGAGTTAAAAGGAAGTGTCTCTTAATATGCTTAGTTTTATTAAAGGTGGGCTTGACTCATTAACTTTTAAGCATAATATATTGTTTTACTAATAACTACTGTTTGTATTTAAATCTCTCTGCAGACAGCGCTAATTTTCTTATGTTGCTGAGACAGCCAGCTGACGCTTCTTGTAGTTTCTCGTCAGATGAACCGATTGTTTCTAGCAAATACTGGAAACATGACAAAATATTAGAATCTTTATCATCAAATGCTTGTTTAAATAAGGGCTTGTTTGTTTATTTTTAACATGCCCTTTCAACACATCTCACACATTATTTAATGGAAACTGAGCATAAGAAAAGAAGAAAAAATAAAATAAGAATCCATTGTATAAAGCTAATATTTTATTGATGTCTTCTGGTTTTTATAGTGTAAAAATTCAAACACACATTGAAACACTAACAAAGTTTTTATATTTAAATATTCCAAATAGAACAAAATATACCTCAAAATGTGAATAGATGTTTTCTTTGTTTGTCCTTTAGATTATATATTATTCATTTTACATGTTCCTATCTAAGTATCCTATCATTCTTTACACATTTCCTTTCTCTACCTTTTGTGTTTTTGGTTTTTTGATTTCCTTTATTTTAGGAAGTTGTGTTGTGGGTGTTTCACACTCCCTCCTGATGAGTTCTGACAATGAAACCTAGGTCGGGGGATAGGGTGATAATGATCGATTTTCTTCAACCATGTAAAGTAGGAACCATATTTTTATTTTTTTATTGTAAAAGCAGCCATATTGTGTTTGTTGCCGTGTATATGTTTATTTATCTTTCTTGTATCTAGTGTTTCAATGTGAATTTGACTTTTTCTACTATAGTAGCTTGAAGAAGGGAATAAGATGTTACCCATTGGATGCTTACCACTTTTTTCCCAATTTTATTTTTAATTAGTTTATCATTACTTATTTTTATAAATTTCCCTTTTGTGTATAAACATCTCATTAGATTATTATTATTATTATTATTATTATTATTAGCACCGCGTCTTACTACCCGTTCGGGTTGTACGCAATTACGCTAATGTGTAATGGTAGAGTGATTGTGAGATGAAATGAAGTACCTACAGTTTAACGTGGAATCCGAACCACGGTGGAGGCCTGGCATTCCCCACATTCACAAGATGTCTTGTCAGAGGTGAAGGAAGGGTTTGGTAATCAGATAAATCTTTGCCGCGACCGAGGATTGAACCCCGGCCACCAGCACAGAAGTCTGACACCTTACCCCTAGACCGCCAGGTCACCCATCTCATTAGAGCTTTAGTCGACCTCCCTGACAATTTTTGATAGTTATTATTACCGTTAGTACTGTTAAAAAACATTAATAATATACTAAAATGTTATTTATGTCGACTGTAAAAAACATGTATTTTCTAAAAGATGTTCCAAATGTCCATTCATAAGAACATAGAAGTACAGTTCTGGAAATATTTTTGATTTATTAGATGCTTGATGTTTTGGATTTGGTATTTTCTTTCAACATACATTACATTGCTAAAGCCTGTCTAAATATTTATAGAGGGAGGGGGAGGAGGCTTTAAGTAAACTTAGTCCAATATCTCAATGTCAGACGACTAAAATAGTTGAGAATTTTTTATACGAGTTTGTTTTGCCATCCAGTTAAATAAAATCCCGACACCATTCCTACTTACTGCCACTACTCCACTATGGTGCATGGTGATGCAGTTAAAAGGATCTGCAGACAGCTGGTGTAAGGCATAAGCTGTGGTACGGTGCACGTTCTTGTCTTTGGACGCCATGTAGCTGACTAGTGGAGGAATGGCCCCAAGCCGACCAAACTCATGGCAGTTTATGCCCCAGTTGCAACAGTTGGCAATGGCGTCAGCCAGGTGTTGGCGCAATCTGTCATCTTCCTAGGCATGGCATAAAAACAGGGTAAGATTGGGATTGGCTATTCTTATTACTTATCCCTCAACAGTTCATTTCTTATTCAAAGGGTAGGAAATAATGCAAATTAATTTTTAATGTAGGCAAAATATTGGAGGCAAATATATTCAGTTTTAAAATATTACCTTTCTGATAGCAAATTTTATTAAAATAGATTAGAACTTAACCTTGGTAATTCAAGATATAATTGAAAATTGAACAACAATGTATTGGGAAATCAAAAAAGTTCATAAAATCATTTGTATCTCAAATTTTAATGAGTTACATTATTAGAATGAAAATAATAAAAGAGACAAAATTACTCATATTAACACACATTAATAATATGATGGCAATTTAACCGTCAATAAAACTACTTTTAACTTTTACTAAAAGGTATGTACTAATTATGTTAAAAAATGCACTAGAGTAAATAAAGGTTTATAGTAGTAAAAACTCGGGCAAAGCAAGGAGTGCTTGGGAGCAGTCATTCCTAAAAGTCTTGTTTATAGTTTTTGTCACAAGTGTTTTTGAAAGTAAACAGAATAGAGAAGGAACGATCTGCCATTAAGCAAAAGAGTTTTTAAGTCAAAATATTTGTAGGTATAACTGAACTACTTTTAAGTGCAACCAAACTTTTTTTTTTACATGCATATTTGTCATAATGGATTTTTATAACTTTGTTCACTTTTTCTACTTACTAAATTGAACTAAACATTTAAACAATATTTAACTTTTGGAATCCACAACAATGATAGCAGCAAAGGCAAACATTATATATAGAATTTATACTTACCTCCTGCTGCAAGAATAAAAAGAAAAAAAGAAAAACTTGACAGGCAAAGATAGTATTCATTATGGAAAGTTTGACTAGCCAATAGAGATCATAGGAAAGTCTCTTGAAAAAAGGTTATTTCTTTGCGTTATTTTGTGTCTACTCTTCTTTATATTTGTTGGGAGGGATGTGGATTTTGAAATGGGAAGTCTAGAGGGACGAAGAACCCAACACAAAAGGTATCGTACAGCTTGCTATCAAAATGCCACATCAGCATTTGAGTAAACTAGTGTTGAATGGACAAGTGTGTGAGGTCATAGCCAAACTTAGTGCAGCTCAAATGGAATGGGCTAGCTTCACATATGAAACTGGTTCCATTTCATTCTGGTTTAGCTAGGTGTCATCTTGTATTTGCTATCAAGGCACACTAAATCTGGCTATGAAACTGGCCCAAAGAAAGGCATCTCTGTGTAGGCCTGTTAGAACACAACTACCTTAATGCAAGACTGTATCAAGTACACCTTAATGCAAATTTCTACTATGTCTGCCTACGTCCTAAAGATATTATTGTTTAACTTCTCTTCAGTTGGCAGTGCTTTTATAACGGGTTTTTGTTTGATAAAGGGAACAATATTGAAATGTTACCTACTCAAATTGTGTTAAAATATGTGTTTGACTATTTCTACTATAGCATAGTGAAGAAAGAAAGATATCACTTTTGTGCATTGAATTCTTCCCACATTTTTCCTTAGGTGGGCTTTCTTATTAAATTTACACATATTAGTTTATTTATTTTTTTATTTACTTTTATCAATTTCACATTATTTAAAAAAATATTTAGCCATTGGGCCACCACAATTAAATATTTATAATATGTTGAAGACTAGTAGTTTTTAATGTACAAGCAATTTAAAAGTGGTAAAATTACATCTTTTTTAATCATATTATAAAAACTGTTATTTTTATACCCCAATAATTTGCTTAAACACATTGGTGCAAAAATTATAGATCAACAAGTTAAAAATAGAACATTGTAAGTCTTGTTAATTGAAGGGAAGAGAAGCAGCATTTCCATATGAAGGTATTTACAAACATGTAAGATCTATAGCACAGTAGGTCTTGTCACCGCCACTTGCCCCACTCTTGTCCTACTGTGTTACAATCACTACCAAAACACTGTAGCCTCACAAGGACTTGGTCACTCTCACAGTGGCCTGTGCGTTGAATGGCCTTAACCCAATAAACTACCACCTGGCTTTTCATATTCCCATATATTAATAAAATATCTGTTATCTACTGACTTAAACTTATCTTAATTTGTTTTTCCCCTTATATTTTTTATTTGTACCTAAACAAAATATTAACACACCCCATTCCTACGTTTAAGTATTATTTGAATTATTAAATCAATTTTATTTTTGTAATTTTAATTGTGTATGTAATATATTGTAAGGCTACAATACTTGGGGTTAAATTTCATTTTTTAAACCTAATTTTTAATTGGATTATTAAGTGAGCATTTGATAACGAATTTTAAACATAATTGAAAACTAAGGCAAACCAAATTGTAAAAGATTACAGCCAGTAAAGATCCAGAGAACACTCTCATTCATTTAAAACAGAGTTTCATTTTAGCAGTAAAAACGGAAAGCAAAGCATGCTCTAAATAAAATAAACAATAATTGTATGGAAACAAGCAGTGCAGAATATAAATCTTGGTGAACACCAGAAGATGCTTTGGTTTGACTAGACTGAACTTTGTTTCTTATACATTGTAATTTTGAATACCAACTGTTACTTAATAAAGAAATCTTCATAATTACAGTATTATGTGTATGCTTAATCTCATTCAGTGAAAGTACCTATCTCAACATCTAGGTGTGTGCAAAATCGCAAGATCCACTTTTCAATTCAACAGTAAAGCCAAATTGAATACATGAAATATTTTTATTTAGATAATTTCCTATATTAATATCACTTAGAAGATGCTTTAGTTAACCACTGTTTTAAACATTTAATTCTAAGATGATAAATAAAGTCATTATTACAGCATTTAATTCAATTACAGTTACTACTTCCTGAGAAAGATGCCATGTGAAATCGAATTATTATTATTATTATTATTATTATTATTATTATTATTATTATTATTATTATTATTATTAGCACAGCGTCTTACTACCCGTTCGGGTTATGCGCACTTTCGCTAATGTGTAATGGTAGGGTGATTGTGAGATGAAATGGAGGACCCACAGTTTAACGTGGAATCCGAACCACGGCGGAGGCCTGGCGTTCCACACATTCACAAGTTGTGATTACTACACGTCTTGTCAGAGGTGAAGGAAGGGTTTGACAATCAGATAAATCTGTGCTAGGATCAAGGATTGAACCCTGGGTCCCCAACACAGACGTCTGCCACCTTACTCTTAGATCGCCAGGACACCAGATCGAAATATTGAAGCGTTTGTAAATATTTGTGAGGGCCTAATGGGTTTTTTACTTTTATTTGGGCTTCATTTTTCTGCAAATATATCATATTTATTTAATCATGTACTGTAATTAAATAATTATAATTCAATTACTTTTAAATTATGTTACATAATTAAATGAATATTATAGGATTGAAGAAAAATGTAGTACAAATAAAGGTATCTAAAAAAATAAAGGTGGTACGGCCATGCGAAGAGAAGGGAGGAAAGGATACCAGATAAGATGGTGGATGTGAAAGTATAGGCCAAGAGGAAGATGAAGAGAGTGGAGGAAAGAGAAGAGGACTGGACCTTGGTGTTGGAGAGGCTTATGTTCTAAACAGGCCCAACCAGTGGGTGGAAACTATGACCAAGAATTCAATTAATTCAGATTTTTCATACGAATATAAATGAGCGAACTGTAAATATTTTTATTGGTTAAGCTAAAAAAAAATTGAACCCTTTTCATAACTTCACACATCCCTAACCACAGAGATCGGTCTAATGAAAAAAGCTTCATGTCACTAGGGACATATTACACCATTGGGGAAAATAAACCAATTCACAAAGCCCAGTCTTGACAAGTTTTGCTCCTCCCTGCTATTTAAACAAATACCACCTTTGTGTACATTCCAACGCAATTGCATGCAATCATCCCTCCTCGCTGACTTGCACCACTGATGAAAGAGTGGTAGGAGGCTTAACTACCCACTAATAACAATTGAGAAAAAATTAATTTAAAATTGTAGTTAAAATAGTTTGATGAATAAGAGAAGAAGAAAAAACACTTCTTTTTTGTTTAAGTGGAGGTAATCGTCACCTCACTATCATTGGGAGAAGATTGCGAACTGTTGCTTTTCGTGCCTTCCTCCTTGCTGGCTTTTCGTCCCAACCCCACAGTTGGATTTCTGCTCCAAATCTACCGTTACCAGCAACACATAAAGCATACCACAACAAAGATCATGCTACATACATATACTGAGTACATCATAATATTTCTCTTCTGCTGTTGTCCCTTTACTGCATGCTTCTAGACTTGTCTCTAAAGCCCAGTACACGTGACAAGGTTTATTGTACAAGATATGTGTTGCATTACTCTTTATTTACAATATCTTGTACCTTATAGATAGTAGAACATGTCCTATATTGATCATTTTTATTGTACAACTTTTGAGTTGTAAACAGGATAATTCCAGCTATTCGACGGCTACTTTTTTTTATGTATTATAAAATTATTAACAGCCAGATGCTTGAAAAAATAAATAATTATAATTGTAGGAGATAAACCCCAGGTATATAGGTTGTAAACTGTTTAAAAAGGAGAAAAATACAATTTGAAAATAATCATCTATTAATTTTGAGAAGTTTTAGGAATGATTAAGAAAGTATTAATAGTAAATACTTAACTTTAAATTATTTATTGATTGTTTAACCATGAAAAGGGGCAAAAAAACATCGTATTCTAATATTGTATGCAATAACAACTGCAGTGTGAACATTTTCTGGGTAAAACTTGTGTGTGATCAATGTGGCCAAAAGATTTTTCAATTTCTTGTACAATAAATTGTGTCTCGTGTACCAAGCTTTAGATCAAAATTTGTACATCCTTGCGTTTCAACTTCCAGGATAACCTAAAAAAGTTAGTTACTATTAAATGCTAATTTCTTTTCGATGGCAGACTTGACTAAATGATACTGGTACTCATAAAATGTAATAAAGACAAGTACTATGAAGTTAAATGTGACAGCACAGATATTATTTTTTAAATTGTCTTTTCTAAACGATTGTGGAGAGTAAATCCAAGAATGGGGATTATTTCATGAGTCCTGATAAACACTTCAGAGCTAATTTTTTTAAGTGGCTAGTATGTATCTTCATATTGAGTTTCCTGCATCTGATTGAAGTATTTAATATAAATAAGTAAATGTGTGCAAGTAGATCTATTTTCACTTTGAGTCGAGTTTAAGAATGCAAGAGAGTTGGGTTTTTTTTTGTTTTTGTTTTAAATTAAAAGTAGTATAGAGAAATATTTGTGCAACACATATTTCAAGTTGAATTTCTGTAAGAGATCCGTGTAAAATTCATAAATAGGCACAAATTAGTACAATCCTTTTTTGACTAGAAAAAAGAAAATATTGAGAAACTTTTCTATTAAATTAGATCATAAAATTGATTAAACTAGGCATTTTAGAGAGAAAGATATAAAATTCCAAGTACTCAGAAATTTTTTGAACTTAGTAATAATCTTCGAGTTGAGCTCAAGCAGTTACTAAAACTAGAATTTTTGAGTACTTGCACACCCCTATGAATAAGTACACATTATTTATCCAAACTTAATATATTATTTTTAATGTCTTTTTAAGTTTTTGGAAAGATCAAATTATAAATATTAGAATTCTCTATGCATAGTTTATATTTAGAAGATTGTTTTATGTTATTTTTGAATAAAATTTCTTTCAACTGTTAATAAATTTTTCTCAAAATTTCGCCAGTCACCTACCGCGTTCAAAGACGACTAAACCACTCAAACTTTTAAAATAATAATATTTAGCACCGTGTCTTACTACCCATTCGGCGTATATGCTTTAAGTACGAATTACGCTAATGGATTAGGAATTGGGAAGGCTGAATTAGAGGAAGTTAACCCGCATTTGCGTGGATGGAGAGTGGAAAATCATTTAGGAAAAACCACCCCAGTTCACCCGACTAAGATTCGAACCTCGATCTCCCTGTCCCCAGCAGTCGAGCTTAACACGACAAGCGCGTTAGCCAACTACGTCACCGAGGCGGGTAACTTTAAAAATAAAAGTGTTCGCACTTATAAATTTCATAATTTGTATGCATAATTATTTTGATAGTTTTCTCTTTATATAAATAAGGGTCTTATTTATTTCTTACCCTCCTCGGTGGCATAGTTGGCTAACGTGCTAGTTTCATGTAGAGCCATATTGTCAAGGACGGGGAGATTGAGGTTTGTATCTCGGTCGCGTGGACAGGGTATAGTTTTTCCTAAATGGGTTTCCACTCTCCCTCGAAGCAAATTCGTGTTCACTTCCTCTAAATTCAACCTTTCCAATTCCTAATCCATTAGCGTAAGTAGTACTTGAGCATATAACCCAAACGGGTAATAAGACGCGGTGATAAATAAATAAAAATGTATTACTTAAGTGTGACTTTAACCCTAAAGAACTTGTCAATTTGTATAGTAAACTCTTTATTTACGAGCAAAATCCACTGGTATATTGTGTAGTTCCTAAAAATACAGATAATTATGTTGTGGTTTAAATTAGGAGGAATAACCATAACACCATAGTGATACTGGAACATAAATTGTCGAGATAAAACACTAAAATAACACATTTTTAAAGACAAGCTTTCACTGTCTCGGACAGCTTCTTCAGGTTAAGAGAGACTGATGTTCTCGGTTTGACTGCAAGGTTGATTGTTGGTGGCTGATTGCTGTTCAGTTTTGATTTCACTTTATAGATGGCAACACTTGTATTAAATAGAGAGGTATGAAACTAAAGCTGTGTCATATAATAGTAGGGCTATATATTATATCATTGTGATACTGAAATGATTTTTAAATATTGGTAAGATGTATGCTGGTAGGAAGGAGAAGCATTCACCTAAGGTTGAAGTTAGGGATCTGTCTGGATTTGGTTATATATTGATAGGCCGGTCTTCAAGGCTTTAGTTGTTAAGAGTTGCAGATTTATTTGTTGAGTGACTCGCCTCAGTGGCATAGTTAGCTAACGCGCTTGTTTCGTGTTGAGCTAGACTTCCGAGGATGGGGAGATCGAGGTTCGAATCTCGCTCGGGTGAACTGGGGTGGTTTTTTCTAAATGGTTTTCCACTCTACCTCTGTGCAAATGTGGATTCACTTCCTTTATATTCAACCTTCCCAATTCCTAAACCATTAGCGTAAATCGTGCTTAAGCGTATAACCTGAGTAGGTAGTAAGACACAGTGGTAAGTATTATTATTTGTTGAGTGATTTAAGAAATTAATGTAACACTAATTAAATTCCAGATTACGAGTTTCATCATGTAATGATACAGGTTTATCTTAGTTTTTTGTTTTTATATAATATGTCATGTTGATGAGATTTTTTTTATTCAGTATCACTAAGGTAAGTTTGCTGGTTATTCTTCCTGAAACAAATCATGATTTAGCCTATATATTCTATATAATTATTCATTAATTAAGTGGGTATGTTTTAATAATGTGTACCATATTTTAAATTATTAATTCAAAATTAAAACTGGAAATTTCACAGAAATACTTCAACTGACGAAAGTTTGTGCATGCCAAGGTTTTCCCATCCCTGGAGGGGTCCTGTGAAGTGTAACTCGAACACACTTAAGATAAATAAATAGGTATAAAACTGAATTGTGTTAACAAAGAGAGGTGTTTTGTTTTTTGTATTGTGTAGGCCTCTTTTGGATGAGTGCACGTGAGCCAATTCATGAAAGTTAAAAATAGCAGTAAGTTATTTGGTTTTTATGTTGCTTTTCACACAAATTCTAGTAATCTGAAGCCCAGCACAGAAATATCTGTGTTTCTACAGTAGCCCCATGGCTTCTTTGGTGCCGACTGACAGCTCACAGCTGATTTCTGACAGTCAACATTTAGGTATATACCTAAATTTTGACTGTCAGAACTGACAACTGCTAAACACATGTTTTTGCAGATCATATGGTTCGGCGTATGTATACATAATTTGGTCTGGTAACTTTTCAAAGCCGTCAGCTGTGAGCTGTCAGTCAGCACCAAAAAAGCCATGGGGATACTGTAGTAACACCTGATGGTGAAAAATGTATCAGTCTTCATTGTAAAGCATTACCGAAGAAATTATGCTATGGCTAGCAACGTGTGACGTGAGTAGCAATCAAACAAAGAAAATAGAAGGTTGGTTGGAAATTCGCTTCATTTAATAATTTCGGTGTCTCTCTTGTCTAGTGAACGATTAAAAATGAAAAGAAAAAAAAGCTCATCAGATTATACTGATATAGGAAAATAGTTTTAATAATCACTTAAGGATCTCTTCTCAAAATTCATTAGACAGCCATTTTCTAAACATGAGCTAATAAAATTGTGTGATGGCCCCCGAATGTTCACTTTATTTTTTTATTTTATTTTAAATCAAAATTGTAAGCATTAACATAACCTCTCATAGAAAAAGCATTGTAGAATGCTGAAAAACAGCTATGTTTTCTTGTAAGTTCAAGTGAGCTGAAATGCACCTCAGTTATCGGCTCTAGTGTGCTCATTTGAAAGAGGCTTTGAAATGACAGTAACATAGAAGTGTTTTTGTACAGTTTTGTGGCAGAAATGTAAGCAAACATCAAATCATTGGTCTTGTGAAGTGATAATGAAAAGTCTGGTTTTCAAGTGCTTTCAAACAAACTATAAGAGGTATTATTTAAATTGAAAAATTACACCTGGACACGGGAATCGATCCCGGTATTTTTGGTTTAGTACGCCAATGCTCTTAACACTGAAATATGAATGAAGAATAACCCTGTTCATGAGACGACTCCTGAATAGATCAGTGGTAGGAGCATTGGCGGAATAAGCCAAAGGTCCCAGGTTTGATTCTCGAATCCATATTTACTTTTTCAATTAAAAGAATATTACATTTAGATGCGGCTATAATAGTACTTAACAATTATAATAGTTTGTCTATTTAATCCATCAAGCTATAAGAGGTTAAATGATTAGTTTAGTTGTATACACTCTGAACAGTAATTACACTTAAAGGGTCAAAACAACAAAATAAACTTTAAAATTAGGAAATTTATAAAACATGTAGAAAGAATGGAGTGAAATGTATTGAAATACCCTAATAAAAGAAAAATATATTTCTTTTGTGGGTATACAACATGTTTTTAAGAGACTTATTTAACATTTAACTTGTGAATTACATATATGGTGAAAATACAGCTAAAGTGTGGTTTACTAAGAATACCTTGCTAGAAGGTAAATAAGCGTACTTATAGTCACTAAGTAGGACTATTATTAGTACATTGAAAATTCTAAAAGTACACAACTGAATATGAAAATTTATTACTTGACAAAGAGAAAAATATATTGTAAATTGCTCTTAGTGTGATAAACATTAGCTAAATGTATTGAAAAATACTATCGAGGTGCTGAAAACTAAAAAAAATTAATGAAAAGTAACAATACTGTCATTGCATTGAAAAGTAGACAGGCCTATTGAAGGAGAAAGTTATTTCAACATAACGGAAAAAAAAATCACTATTATGACCTAAAATAACCAACAAAAGATTGAATGTTAATGCAATTACAATTAATTTATCATGTATGGGTATTGTTGGCAAACCAGAAGTGACAGGTATTGTGAGGTAAAGGGGCTGTTAGCAGGCTGGAGGAGACAGGTATTGTGAGGTGAAGGGGCTGTTAGCAGGCTGGAGGA
>CABEEJ010005475.1:39608-49769 GCA_901482245.1 Timema douglasi | reverse complement strand
AGGGGGGTAGAATGTTAGAGGAGGGTGTTGGCAAACCTCCTCCCCCCACCTATACCCTCCCCGACACCCTTCTCTCAAATGCCCCCAGCGAGCGGATGGGCTATTGATCTCCTTTTACCCAGTGAACTATGACCTTTTCCTCACTCTGGAGAAACTCCAAAACTCGATTTGAAGAATCGTTTGCGGAAGGTTCCCAAACACTTGATACCCTTCCCCTCCTGTCACTACCCCCCTCTACCCCTCGACGTTTAACTGTCATAAACAAATACACACACATATATATTGTGTTATTTGTTTTACTATCGTAGCCCAAAATAGTATTTTCAATTTTTGGAAATAGTTTTATTTGCGTGTCCAACATGGACTCTCTAAAGTCTAAACAAGAGTTTGTGTCTTTTTTAACTACACGTTTAGCGAAAGGCTTACACAACGTATAACTAAAGACTAACACCACGTCTAGCTAAAGGCTTACACCGCGTCTAGCGAAAGGCTTACACCACGTATAGCTAAAGACTAACACCACGTCTAGCTAAAGACTAACACCACGTCTAGCGAAAGGCTTACACCACGTATAACTAAAGACTAACACCACGTCTAGCTAAAGGCTCACACCACGTCTAACTAAAGTCTTACACCACGTCCAGCTAAAGGCTTACACCACGTATAGCAAAAGACTAACACCACGTCTAGCGAAAGGCTTACACCACGTCCAGCTAAAGGCTTACACCACGTCTAGGTAAAGGCTCACACCACGTCTAACGAAAGTCTTACACCACGTCCAGCTAAAGGCTTACACCACGTATAGCTAAAGACTAACACCACGTCTAGCGAAAGGCTTACACCACGTATAACTAAAGACTAACACCACGTCTAGCTAAAGGCTCACACCACGTCTAACGAAAGTCTTACACCACATCTAGTTAAAGGCTCACACCACGTCTAACGAAAGTCTTACACCACGTATAGCAAAAGGCTGAAACCACGTCTAGCAAAAAGCTGACACCACGTATAACGAAAGGCTTACACCACGTCTTACTACCCGTTTGGTCTCTTCGCATGTAATTACACTAATGGGGTAAACGTGTGGAAGATATAATGTTAGAGGAAATGTACCCACATTTTCATGGAGAGACACTGACAGACAGTTTAACAAAATCGCCCTGAGCCCACATGGTTGGGATTCAAGCTCCAGGCCTATCAGTTATATGTAGTCCAAACAAGACGATATTCTTTTATTATTTTTAGCATCCTATCTTACTACCCGTTCGGTTTATACTTTAAGACGATCTTGACGTTTAGCGCATCTGCCCACTGATGGTTAAATACTTAATCTAATGGTTAGAGATTAGGAGGGTAATTAAAAGGGTGTAAGTCTAAATTAACGTGGAGAGAAAACGACTCCTTACACCACTCGGACACCCCTTCACGTACTTGGGAAACGGTCTCGTGACCAATACGTCACTTTATTTGATAAGGGGGAGGGGGAACCGCAGTCGATAGAAACTAACGGCTTGCGTGACAGAAAATGCTACTATTCAAGGACACGTTATATGCCTGTCACCCTTCGGTACAGTCTGGGGCAAATAAACTACCATCGGGGCTATAAAGACTTGTCTCTGCGTGTAAGTGGTTATAAAGGGCTTCAACCAGCTTCAAGAGACCTTGGTTTGTTCCCAAGTGGTGTATTAAAGGTTTGTAAAAACTTTTTAAATTTTTAATTTCCTTGACTTTTCCAAGTTTACCAGTATATAAAATTGGCATTTTCTTGGTACGTTATATGTGAGGCTCTAAATACAAAATCTCGTTATGTTCAGGGCTTTCTATTAAATTCATGAAACAATAAAATATAAATATATGAGTACTCGTCACAAAATCGCGTTAATTGGAGTTAAAACTGATATTTATTTTAACATCCCATCTTAAATTCCGTCAAGGCTATAAGAATATCTACTAATTACACTAATGTGATTAGGTATGAGGGAGGTCAAATTGAGAGGAAATTTACCCACATTTACTTGGAGGGAGAGTGGAAATTAATTTGTATAGAGAAAAAAATCCCTCTGTAAACCCGCCCGGGATTCATACCATGATCTTCCTGTAATTGGCAGTCAAGTATATTGCGAGAATGAAGCCTTAGACTATTCTGCCACCGAAAAATACATTATTTAATCGACCTTTTCTACCAATTGTTTACAAAAGACGGTGCTAATGTGATGCTCTTCTTTTTCCACCACGTATTTCTGCCCATCTAGGATTAAAAAGATTGAATTTAGAGGAAGTGTACTATAATTTACGTGAATGGAGAGTGTGAGAAACCTGTGAGCATAAATAACCTGCAATACATCCATCCAGATCTGAACTCCGACCTCCCTATTACTGGCAAACGAAACGATAAGGTCTTGATATTTAGTCTACGCGCCCACTGATGTGGATATTTGATTCTCGAGTGGTTAAGACAAGTAGACGTAACTCCTTAATTATTAATTATATCCCCTTCCTTCCCGGTATCTCAATGGAATTCACCAAATAAGTCGTTAAGTCCTTTCATATGGATGCTATCGGCAGCTTCCCACGAGATTCCGGATCTAATTTAACTCCAACATTTCATTGGACATCCCACATCCAATTTCCTTTTATGATTGGATTTCGTTAACTGGGAGGTTTCCTGGCGTTTTACCCGTTTATAGAAAGAGGTCAACCTATCTCTAGATGGGCGGTAAGTAATAAGAACATAATGGAAGGAAAATACATACTTAATAAGTAAACATAATCACCATCAACTGTTTCCGGCCTGTGGCTGGGTCAATTGAGTTAAATGCCTCCATTATCTTCTTCCACCATTCTTCCTTTATTTGCTTCCATTCTTCTACTCTCACTTACACATTTGTGATTATCTGCTCATCAACTCATTCTTGGACTCCCTTGCAGTTTTTTTTTTTACTATATCATCTCCATCACTCTCCTTGGAATTATTTCCTTTTCCATAATCATTACATGACCATAACATCTCACCTTTGCTTTCTCTACTATCTCATTTACTCCACCATCCTCATTACATGTCCATACCATCTCAGTCTTGTTTCCTCTACTATGTCATGTACTCCAACATCCTCATAACATGCCCATACCATCTCAGCCTTGCTTCTTCTACTATCTCATGTACTCCAACATCCTCATAACATGTCCATACCATCTCAGTAGTGCTTCTTCTACTATCTCATGTACTGCAACATCCTCATTACATGCTCATAACATCTCAGTCTTGCTTCCTCTACTATCTCATGTACTCCAACATCCTCATAACATGCCCATACCATCTCAGTCTTGCTTCCTCTACTATCTCATGTACTCCAACATCCTCATTACATGACCATACCATCTCAGTCTTGCTTCTTCTACTATCTCATGTACTCCAACATCCTCATTACATGACCATACCATCTCAGTCTTGCTTCTTCTACTATCTAATGTACTCCAACATCCTCATTACATGACCATACCATCTCAGTCTTGCTTCTTCTACTATCTCATTCTCTCCCTGTAAGTCTCGAAAGATCCAAATAAGCCCTCTAAGGTAATTTATGACAGATTTAAATCCATAAGGGACCAGCACTTTGGTAACATCTCTATATTATTATGAATCTTTATGTTTTATGTGCCACCAAACCCTCCAAAAATTGGATTTTATCATTATTTATGTCTGTGTGGTAGTTGCTTTACTGATGAGTGATTTTAGAGAATATATATTTGAAAATGGCTATAACGATTTTGCTTAAAATGGATATCTGATGTAGGTTTGACCTGACAAATAGCATTGTATACTGTTTATTTTAGAGAAAAATTCGTTTGAGAATAATTTACTGATGAAAGATTTTTCTACGAATTTGAAATATTTATTGTGTGTATGTGTGATCGGTCAACTTGATAGTAAGATATGAAAGGAATAGTTTACTAGTACAGCCCCGTCAAATATCACTTGCCCTGGAAACAGCACATGAAGTTAGCTAGCACAGAACCCTCTTCGGTGGCCGCATAGTTTAAGGCTTCACTCTCGTGTTAGACTAGACTGCCGATGACAGGGAGATCGAGGTTAGAATCCGGGTAGGGAATATTGAGAGTTTCGTCAAGTCTTGCTTGCCCTGGGAGCCACCGATGAATAATCGTGAATTTTGTGTGTGTGTGTGTGCAAAAAGTCTTACTACCCCGCTGAGCTATCCGTATCTAACCACTCTAATGGGGTAGGGATGAGGATTGAGGGAGGTATTGGAGGAAATTTACCTGTCTTTGCGAAATAAAGTGTGGGAAAATACTCTCAGTACACCAGGCCAGGATGCAAACCCAGACCTCCTCGTAGTGAGCAAACCAGACTATATGAGCTTGACATTTGTTCCACGTTCTCATCGATGCGAGCGTCACTGAACTACTCGTATATTATCACTACCATGTTTTTGTTCTCTATCGGCCTTTTTTAAATCTAAATTTGACTCTTTGAGAAATATCCCAAACTAAGTAAAAAAAAAAAAAATATGAGAGAGGGGGAGGCGAAGTAAGTTAGAAAAGGGGAATGTTCAGGGAAGGGGTGGTTTTAAAGGGGTAAAAGAAGGAAAGGAAGCAAAATAAACTTTATAAGGGTCTCTATTACAGAGTAAACAGTTTTCCGATGAAGATTCTTCAAAGTACAAACAGTTTTTTTTAATTGGACCCATGATACTTATTCGTAATTGAAAATAGAATAGAATTAGTGGCGTAGCGAAGAGTGTCACCAAAGTAAACAGAGTTGGTTTTAAACTGCATCTGTAATATATTATCATTATTCAATAAAATACTTACCCACTGTGGTGGATGCATGGTTTGAGGCATCATTCTCGCAAAAGAATACTCTGATGGCAGATAGAGAGATCGGGGTTCAAATACCAGTCAGGTGTACTGAAAGGGATTTTCCTAAGGGTTATCCACTCACCCTTCAAGCAAATGTGGGTACACTTTTCTATATTCAACCTTCCTCAGTCTTAAAAAATTAGTGTAATTAGTATATAGGTGTATAGCTCGGATGGGTAGTAAGAAGCACTTCTAAAAAACATTGTTCGGTAAGATACCAACAGATATATATTTATCATTTGATGTATATCATGCAGATAGTATGAATGATAAATTGGCTCTGTTATTAGTGAGTGGGTTATAAGAGGACTTAGTAGCTGGGCCACGTATACCTGTTATAACCTGCGTTTAAAGGATTAGCGTAAATCTAACGTTACAGTTGGGCTACGAGTTCCTTCTTGGGAGATGTAAACAAGGCGTACTGGTGTACTACTTGGCCACTTCTTGGGAGATGTAAACAAGGCGTGCTGTTTTACTACTTGGCTCCTTCTTGGGAGATGTAAACAAGGCGTGCTGGGGTACTACTTGGCCACTTCTTGGGAGATGTAAACAAGGCGTGCTGTTTTACTACTTGGCCACTTCTTGGGAGATGTAAACAAGGCGTGCTGGTGTACTACTTGGCCACTTCTTGGGAGATGTAAACCAGGCGTACTGGTGTACTACTTGGCCACTTCTTGGGAGATGTAAACAAGGCGTTCTGGTGTACTATTTGACCCCAGCTGTTGTGACAGACACTACAGTTGGGATAGTTGTAAATGTTTCCTCAATATGAGTGAAGAACAAAAAGTGATGGATACTAAAATATAACAAAATGATAAGCTAATTTATCTTAGCCTAAACTACCCTAATAAAAGTAAAAAAGATTAGTGTGGCCGGAATCATATCCACCCGCAGGTCTATTATCTGTTATAGTCTTCCTAGACAGGGAACGTCGCCCAACTAAGCTATGAAAGTATGAGGCAAATATACAATAGGTACAGTTTCTACAAGCTCTGCTCTCCCTGGAAACATTCCACGAAAAGTATACTGAAAATAATTTCCTATTTTGGAATTCCGACATCTTTTTTATAATTTATAGAACCCTGTATACATAAGTGACCAAACTTTTATCACTTTAATTTGAATATTATTATGTTGGTCACCGCGACCTATTACCCGTTCCATAGGTACTAATTATATTAAATTGTAAATCATAAGGAAGCGCGACTTTTGTGGAAGTGTACCCACATTTTATTACCACCAAAGTGCATAAAAAACTATCTAATTGGATATAACTTTCTTGTCACCGGCAAACCAGACAAATCCAAACTGACGCCTTTAGACCGGATGCTCAATGGTGTGAATATCATGTTAATTAATAAAGAATTAAAACTACATTTTAATTATTTTTTTTTATTCCACGTGGGTTTGAGTAAAGAGATGTTACCGTCCTAACATTATTAAATTAATTTATGACAGCTCTTGAATTTAATTTCATAATACTCTCTATCTTTTTTTTTTAGTGTAAAAAGATTTGAGTGAAATTTTTGAAGCATACTTCACTTTTCCCAATTAAATTTAAGCTCTAAATATAACAACAACCAGGCAACAACAACAACATTATTTAAAAATACAAATATTGTTAGTTCCTCCTGTGGTCTACTCGTATATGAATACAATCTAAGGGTGACCGGCGGTCAAGGGGTAAGGTGTCAGACTTCTATGCTGGCGGCCGGGGTTCAATCCTCGGTCCCGGCACAGATTTATCTGATTACCAATTTGTGAGTGTGAGGAATGCCAGGTCTCCACCGTGGTTCGGATTCCACGTTAAACTGTAGGTCCTCCATTTCATCTCACAATCACCCCACCACTACATATTAGCGTAAGTGCGTATAACCCGAACGGGTAGTAAGACGCGGTGCTAATAATAATAATAAAATTTAGACCTCACAAAAAATGTATGAGGGTAAACAACATATATACAATATTAAAAGTACTTTGTCATCATTATGCCAGTAGGTGCAGGGGTAGTTTTTACATAATAGGTATCAGGAGAAGTATGTAAAGAAAAATAAAATAAAACATAAATATTATAAAAACTCGCTTCAGTGGCCAAATGGGCTGTACGTCAGTCTCGCAGTAGATTGAACTGCCTATTATGGGGAGAACCGAGTTCAAATCTTGGTGGAGGTGTACTGAGGGTGGTTTTAACTGAACGATTTTCCACTCTAACTCCACGCAAATCCGGTTAGTCTATTATGCTTACTAACCCGAATGAGTTGGAAAATGCTGTGACAAAAAAAAATATCTAAATTTAAACTCACACAAACTTTGTGAACATATTATATTTCCTCTCGAATTTATTTTAGGTGTTTTAGACCGTAAGAAAATATTTCTTTCCCCCCCCCCCCCCCCCCAACAAAACCTCCTTCTCGTTCAACCAAGGGGCACTCCAGCTAATTAGTAAGACAAGGGATGGAAGTGCACCTGTGTGCGGGGGGAGGGGGGAGAGGGTTAGAAGGGGAAGAAAGTACTTGTGTTGCAACGGAAAACAAAGACGTGAACTAATTAAGAAAATAGAAAACACGAGGGAAAGTCTAAGACGAAGAAGAAAGAAATCCTACTATACGGTCAAAAGTTAAAGTCTCATTTAAGTTAATATTTCTTTTCACAATACTTCATATTATAGATGTCAAGATTAATGTTTGTACGGACTGCGATTGTTAAATTTTAACTTTAACTATTCGATACTCAATTATTATTCCTTAACATTTACAATTTCAATTTTTTTTAAATAAATTTACTTTACATTTACAATTTTTTAGCTTTATTCATATATATATATATTGAAAATTGAAAAATGACCCATTAACACGGTAATAGAACCCGGGAACTTTCTTTGGCATAGTACACCAATGCTCTAACTACTGAGCTATCCAGAAATCGTCCCGTGCTCAAGGTCATTCTTCACTCATATTTTAAGGCAGAGTCTATATTTGACGTGCGGATATCGTCGACTACAATTGTGCGTTTTTTATTAAGATCACGAGTTATCAGATAACGCAGCCACCTTCGACTCGGTAATTGGCTTATTACTGCCATTTGTACAATTATTATAATTGTAAGGGATCGTATATTTAAGGATCAAATAGCCAAAGCTATTATACTGTTTTTTTTAGTGAGGATTACTCGCATTTAGATATCATATTCTGACCATTGAAAATGACATCTGTACACAGGAATCGAAACCGGGACCTTTGCTTAGTACGCCAATGCTCTAACCACTGTGCTATTCAGGAATTGTCCCATGCCCAGGGTCATTCTTCACTCATATATATATATATATATATATATAACTTAATTCTTGAGCCATCAACCCGAAGGTTGGTTTGATATAATTTCTATCCATCTGAATCTTTGCATGCACTCAGCTCTTTGGCGCTGGATAGTGCTGACTGCACCATCTGGTAGAAATGCTATGTAATAAGGAAGTCCAGGAAGTGCGGTGGTTTCCTCGCTGCCTTCCACGCTGAATTTCTATGAGCGAGTTATAAAAAAAACCTAACTTTTTTTTTGTCAGGAAATATATTTTAACATACCTTCCGGAGTTCTTTTACATGCCACAAATGACATGGGACCGACAGCTTTACTTTCCCTCCGAAGGAAGTTGTGCTACGAATATCTATTGCTTGAGAAAAATCCGTCGGACCCAGCTGGGCTTAAACCCACGAACATTAGGTCCTAAGTTGAGCACTTTACCGTAAGACCACCGATATGTACACTTTTAAATTCGATTATTATTATTATTTTTATATAATGACTATACGAATGTGACTAAGATGTTTCAAAAGAAAATTAACGAGCCCAGTGGGTATTTTCGAGCTATGATAGCAGCGCCATTTGAGCAAACACGAGACTGCTACAACAAACTAAGCAAGCAATAGTTGAGTAACCTAAAGAAACCTAAACATTTTTTATCATTTTAACCACCTATATTCTATCTAAACTTGGTATCTTCCTACAATCATTATCATTTAAAAAAAAGTAAATCTAAATCTATAAACCGCAACTTGCATTGCAACCCCACCTGGAACATGCCGTGACTCCTAATGAGGTCACGACACTCTGGTTGCAAATCAATTTCTTAAAATATAATAATTTGAGCAGTAAAATATCTGTAGGGTTCCTTGAAACGCCGTGAGATAGTTTCCGATGCTATATGTGATACAGATCTGTTTGTCTGGAAGTATGTTAAAGTATTTCAGGGGTTAGCTATACGAGCTTTATTCCTAATAATTTTCATGCTTATAGTTCACAGTTTATATCCTCCGAGATAGTATAATGCTTCATACATATAATATAAGCTCTGCTCCAGTTTATATCCTCCTAGATCGTTCTATGCACATCTTTCAAGTTCTACTCCAGTCTATATCCTCCTAGATTGTACTCTGCAAACCTTTCAAGTTTTGCTCCAGTCTATGTTCTCCTGGATCGCATTAAGCTTCACTCACATCTTATAGTTATGCTCCAATCCATATCCTCCAATATATTATTCAACTTCGCACACACATTCTATATCCTCCAGTATATATCCTCCTAGATATTATTCAGCTTGATACACATAAACTAAGGTTTCTCCAGTTTTCTCCAGTCCATATCCTCCAATATATTATTCAGCTTCGCACACATATTCTAAGTTTTCTCCAGTCTATATCCTCCTAGATATTATTCAGCTTCACACACATATTCTAAGTTTTCTCCAGTCTATATCCTCCCAGATATTGTTCAGCTTCACACACATATTCTAAGTTTTCTCCAGTCTATATCCTCCCAGATATTGTTCAAGCTTCACACACATATTCTAAGTTTTCTCCAGTCTATATATCTCCCTCCAGCCGGTCTGACCACGACACGATTGTGACGCAAACTTACACCATTTGCGTCACATTGCTCTAATATATAGTTACTGAGTTTGCTTTCAACCTTGTATCGTCACGTTCGCTTGGGTCATTAATCCTGACAAAAGGTCGCCACAAGTCGACATTCCCATTTGCAACAGGTTTTATAGACAACAGTTTACCTAAAGTTTAAATGGAAATGTATTCTTATAGAGTGCTGCATTGTTTTAAATTAAACGGTTAACTAGGGGATATTTTTTCACGGCAATAACAATAGGGAGACCCGCGTCCGGGACTGCATGGTCTAAGGTGTCACTATCTCAATATACTTAACCACCAACAACAGGGATATCGGGGTTATAATCCCAGCCGGGTGTACTGAGGGTGTTTTTTTCCTAAATGGTTT
>CABEEJ010005475.1:31941-39279 GCA_901482245.1 Timema douglasi | reverse complement strand
GAATGCCAGGCCTCCACCGTGGTTCGGATCCCACGTTAAACTGTAGGTCCTCCATTTCATCTCACAATCACCCTACCATTACACATTAGCGTAAGTGCGTATAACCCGAACGGGTCGTAAGACGTGGTGCTAGTAATAATAATAATAATAATAATAATAATAATAATAATAATAATACTTGTGTAAAAATAATGGCCATATACAGTTTAACGGAAGAGGACAGAGTTTGTTAGGGGGGGTGGGTGTAGGTTAGATCTCTTGTGGTAGCTCTGGGTAAAGTTTCCCAAATCGTTGTTCTTTATGGATGTGAAACTTAGTCTCTTACCTTATATGACGAAAATAAATCGAGGGGGGTTCAAAAAAACAAGGTGCTTGTGAAGATATTGGGTCCAAAATAGGGATGAGGATTCTGAGGAGTGTAGGAGGGTACATATAGATGAGTTACATAACCTGTGCTCATCACAATACGTTGTTATGATGATCAGGTCTCGTATATTACGGTGGGAAAGACATGAAGCTTGAATGGGACAATCCAGGACCGTGTTCAGGGTATTGTCTGGCAAAACCAATGGGAAGAGGCCGTTGGGAAGACCTAAATACAGATGGGAGGATAAACTTAGATTAAACCTGAAAGGGATAGAGATTAATTAGGTAGACTGGGTAGAACTAGCTCAAGATAGGGATATGATGTAAGGATGTAATGCGGTGGGCTGGATAGAACTAGCTCAAGATAGGGATAGGGTGTAAGGATGTAATGCGGTGGGCTGGATAGAACTAGCTCAAGATAGGGATATGGTGTAAGGATGTAATGCGGTGGGCTGGATAGAACTAGCTCAAGATAGGGATAGGGTGTAATGAGGTGGACTGAACAAAACTAGATAAGATAGGAATAGGAGGCGTACTTTTCCAAGTACGGTAATGAACATTTGAGTATCTAAAGTCATAGAGTAAGTACAAAATTCAAATTGATACTCATAAAGCAATCATTATTCAAATAGCGTACCCAGTGTTAGTTGTAAACGTGACTATGCAAATTATGGCGTGATAAAATCGGGGAGAAATTTGATTAAATTTTTTTTACTGTAGGTTCCAAACAATTTTATTCTAGGGGATAGGTGGTGATAAATTATTTTAGAGTAAATTTAAACTATTTTCGTGGAGATAGAAGGAGAAAATCCCATCACTATCAAACACCCCTAGCCACAGTGACACCGGGCTCACCGCTATGGTCCCAACCGGTGTCGAAATGTACATTTTAAAATAAATCACGTGCTTCTGCGATCGAATGTTCCAAGATGGCGTAACCTTCGCAATAGACTGTTGGTGATGGGAAGATCAGGGTTAGAATCCCGGATGGATGTACTGAGGGTGTTTGGGTGTGTTTTTTTTCCTGACTAGTCTTGAGCTTTTCCTACACGCAAATACGGGTACATTTCCTCACATTCCAACCATCCTGATACCTACTCCATTAGCTTAATTAGTTTATAGATGGAATGTGGGGAATTCCAGGCCTCCACCGTGGTTCGGATTCCACGTTAAACTGTAGGTCCTCCATTTCATCTCACAATCACCCTACCATTACACATTAGCGTAAGTGCGTACAACCCGAACGGGTAGTAAGACGCGGTGATAATAATAATAATTTATATATGACCTGCCTCAGTGGCCGAAAGGTCTAAGGCCTGTCTCTCGTGTTATATTGGCCTGCTTATGACGGAGAGATCGGGGTTTGAATACCAGTGGTGGTGGTTTTCCTAAATGGTTTCCCACTTTATTTTCATGCAAATGGGGTTACATTAACTCTAAAATGCTTCATTACTCATCTCTACCCCATAAGAGTAATTATCACATATGCGTATAACCTGAACAGGTAGTAATACGCGGGGATAAAAGAAAGTTATCGTTTGAAAAAAAAAAAGTGTATTATTATTCAAATAGCGCACGCAATGTTAGCTGGAAATGTGATTACGTTGGTTATGACGTAAGTTGTTGACAAAATCAGTGAACCATTTAGAAAACATATATGTAAATGGATACATTTGCAAACCTTGACCATGTCATTTCATGTACGTAGTTTTTAAATATCTAACTTTTATACATTAAACATTTTATTAAGCAATAAAACGCTGAGTTTTTTTTTGGAATCTGATTAATCACCCCTTAAAATTAAATCTAATGGCAGGACTTAGAAATGGTATTAAAATAGTGGCTTAGTGTAAGGTTACTACTAAGATTGTTTCATAGTTTAATATTATTTCATAACCCTGAAAAAATATTTATAATGAGATATTATACAACTTTCCTCTAGTAAAGTAATTTGTATTTTAAACCAATAATTTAAAATTTTAAAACTATAACTATTACGGTAAAATGTATAACGTAACAAATTGAGGTCAGTTTTTTTTTTACAATTTTTTAACAAAAACATTTTGACAAAATAAATATTGTATTGCTCCAGAAGACAAACTTGGTTTAATTTTCTATTTTTAGTAAACCCAATAGTTTTTTTTACCGAGATTGTCATGTGTAGAAAAATAAACTAAATGTTATCTAATGAAGCGACATTTTATTTATTTTGACCAAAAAGGTTTTTTATATAAAAAACTACTGGCAGACACTTTCATCCCATTTCACATTTCAAGGTGACACCCAGGCCACAAAGCTTAAAATATAATGGCCTGTGTCTTTTTTTTTAGCACTACTTCCTTATTCTGCCTAAGCCTATACTCCTTTTATCCCCTCACTTACAACCACTCTTTGTCATATATATAGTAAAGCGAGGAAAGAAAACTATTAATCTTCTTATTTAAAGGTAAAGAGGAAAGCTCGCTGCTAGTCCTCAAATATATTAACATTTTCAGTTGTAAGCCTATCAAGAAATTACTGTATTTGTTAGGGGAAGGCTAGATCTAGTGCCTTTTTCCTCAAGCCTAGTATGTAAACTCTGCAAATATGACCAAAGATTCGTTGAATATAGGCTAATGCTACATTTAAAATATATATATATTGATAAAACTCTAAAATTGTTAAGTAGAAATAACCTTGTTGGAATTCTTAGACTTTATTTTGGCGTGGACCGCCTTTGAAATAACGTACGGTAGAATTAAATATTTCGTAAGAGCTCAACGTCTGCTTAGCAAATTCTCGCTTACTAAGTCGGCCCCGTTAAGGACTTAACCTAAGGGATAGGGATGAAGAAAGTTATTTTAGAAAGACATCTGCACCAGCATGGAGAGAAATGAGGGGGAAAAGTTACACGTTGAAGCCCCCTCCCGCCCTTAATACACTCAGACAATATTTTACTCAATAGATATTATTATTATTATTATTAGCACCGTGTCTTACTACCCGTTCGGGTTATACGCACTTACGCTAATGTGTAATGTTAGGGTGATTGTGAGATGAAATGGATGACCTACAGTTTAACGTGGAATCCAAACCACGGCTGAGGCCTGGCATTCTCCACATTCACAAGATGTCTTGTCAGAGGTGAAGGAAGGGTTTGGTAATCAGATAAATCTGTGCCGAGACCGAGGATTGAACCCCGGCCGCCAGCAGAGAAGTCTGACACCTTACCCCTAGACCACCAGGTCACCTTCAATAGACATGATAACAGATGAATAGAACTATAGCCTTACTAAAAATATATATTATTAATCTAACCCCTACTTAATATTTAATTAAATAAAGAAACATGGTCTTAGCTTCCAGACAAACTACTTAATCAAAAAGAATAGAAGGAAAATGCTATGAGACTATAAAAGAGAAGTGTTGTCTTTAAAAAAAAATCCTATGCCGGATTCTCACGTGAAGCTACGCTACGCTATGCTATGCTATGTTATGCTTTTATGCGCTATACTATGCTTTAAGATCGCTAGTCAGGTATTTAAACGAACCAATTCACACATCACGCTATGATGTGCTATGCTATGCCATGCTAAGCTATGCTATGCGAGCGAAATCGCGGACCTGGCGATTTTTACATCTCACTAGCGCCACGTTTTGTGCCGCGCATGCGCATAACGGAAATACCAATAAGAGGGTCATATTGTCTTTAAAACTTCCAATACTCTACTAAACCTTCCAAATTATAGAGTAGTACAGCTCACTGTGTGAAACACACGAGAAAAAAAATGTCCTACAGTATAGCGTAGCTTTATGTGTGATTCTAGCATTATAGCTCCCGCAAACTTCTAGATCTTGATATTCAAAGCTTACTTCGCCATTTAAGAGAGCAAACAGAGATCGGGGTTTTTGTTTCGGTGGAGTGAGGTTGCGTGTTAAGATTGCCACTCTGGTGGCGGTAAACAGAATTAGTGGGTCGCATTGAGTGCTTAGCAAACAAACACTCTGTTATCACCTGATCATGTTAGACCGTGGCTCGCGGGTACCACGTGGTGATACAGGTGTAGGAGAGAGTCTTAAGGTGGGCTTGAGGGGACGCGATAAAATACCAATGTTTTTTTTATTTATTTTTTTATGGCGAAACGTATTTTGGACATAGTAAATATGATAGTGCTCCATTTCAAACATAGAGTTAGCGTGGTGGCATTATCTAACAAATTTTTTTAAATAAAAAAAAAAGTTGTCATTAAATTCCAGATCAGCCTTGAAAGATATTCACGAAAATTTTAGGGCCTTATCTCGCGTCCCCTTCCATCCCACCTTAACAGTGCAGATTCAGGTTTCAGGATATATTCGTATCGGTACAAGAGGAACCTTTAAATGACACATGATTGTTTAACTGAGTCAGTAGCACACCTGCCTACTCAAACAAGAGTCCCGTGTTTAGGTCTCAGCATAGGTGAACAATTAAATATTGGTAAAATTGTGTACTGTGCTTTCAAAATATTGATTATCAGCCGGGAGAGGTGGGTGTTCATAAAATAGGAAACAACTTGGTATTATTTATTATTACTTAAGTTTACAATTCATTTACTTTGAAATATTGCAAGATTACTTTTCGTATAGACCCGAGGTTCCCAAACTGGAGTCCACGAAACAATCTAGATTTTTAAGTTATTATATTTTTATTTTCACATCGTATAAAAGTATTTACTTTTCAAATTTGATCAAACATTTAGTTTTTCTTCCCCACGACTGTCTGACTAAACATATTTTTATTTTTTTATTAATATGAAATGGGTTACGTAGAGTACTATAAATGTGTGTTAGGTTTTTTAGTTTCTTCTCGTAAGGCAGCGGATAATAGTGAGGACGCGATATGGAAAAGGTTGCGAGCTACTCATCGATCCCAAATTTTATTTTTTTGAAGTATTTACCATGCTCTTTCTGAACCGTTTGACTATATCAGTGCACGAGAATTTCTATTAGCAAGACCGAAAGGGTCTACCGATTTTTTCCGGGAAAGGTATTTTCTCATAATTTCCAGGGTTCTTGTACATACCACAATCGACATGAGACCGATGGCTTTACTTGGATTTTCATCGTTCAATAAAACTCCTTCTTCCCCGGCTGGGTTTGAACCCATGAACATCGAGTCCTGAGCCAATATATGTATCTCCAAACCACCGCAGTTGACTGGAGCCCGTCAAGGTAGGTATGTGTTCTTCATCGTAACTGGAGTGTACATGTGAATACAAAGTGGAAACATTTTTTTCTAAACTTGTTAAAACATTATTATTATTATTATTATTTAGCACCGCGTCTTACTACCCATTCGGGTTATACGCTTTAAGTACTAATTACGCTAATGGATTAGGAATTAGGAAGGTTAGGTTAGAGGAAGTGAACCCGCATTTGCATGGAGGAAGAGTTGAAAACCATTTAGGAAAAACCACCCCCAGTTCACCCGACCTAGATTCGAACCTCGATCTCCCCGTCCTCAGCAGTCGAGCTCAACACGACAAGCGCGTTAGCCAACTACGCCACCGAGGCGGGTTTGTTAAAACAGTTGAGCCTGTTACAGGATAATCTCTAGATCATACCTCCCACCTCCTCCCACCTTGTAAGCCACGGTGGGGAGGACGGGATGTCATAAAGGTTGAGGGTCGCAGAGTAATTTCACCCTACACGGGGCGACAGGAATGTCTAATGCCCAGTTTACAACCAATCGCAGCCTGCCTACACCTGATTTCATTGCCGAGGAGAACTGCATGCTTACTATTGAGCAACAGCGTTGTCATTCTTTTGTTTTCCGTGAGCATTCTTCCTTCGAATGTATTTCAAATTTGGCGATGCAGGGCTGTCGGTGTTGCCAGTAATTGGCGCTTCTTCCTCCAGTACAGTAGTAAATTTACAGTAGTCCGGGTCTCGTGTTCCTAATAACTAGCTCAAAAACATTCACTAAATAAACACTGACATTTTATTAGTACTCTGTGTAGAAAAATATTTGTTATTGATCACGTTTAAGATTTTGTGTGTATGTGTTGATTGTTTTTTTAAGGTTGTGGAATTATAGTTTTATGTGCATATTAATATATTTATTTGAATAATAGTGTATTGTTAACAGTTAAAATATAAGACAAAGTGTGGAAACTCCGGCTTTGTTACAAATAATTACATTCCAAGAGGAACACATTAATTAGTAAAGAAAGGACAATGGTGTTAAGAGTCTACATCTATTTTCGTTAAGACGGAATCTATTCAGTATATCAAGCGGCAATGCAGACTACAGAGACTACAGGTGTATCTTAGACGTTAGTAAGTAATATCCATTAAACAAGAATTCAAAACTAAGGGAAAGTTACTGACACCAATCAAATGAAGCGTTTGGATAAATATGACACTTTTACTCAAGCAGCAATTCGAAGAAAGGTACATTCACTTTACCGTAACAATGAATTACCTACCCTAAATAAAATTAAATCTTTGATTGATATTGATAGTGACCTTCCTAATTTTCTAATTAAGAACAAGTTGGGATGTAATTTAGAGCATTTAGTATAAAATTCATGTTGTAATATATTTATATGTATATTAATTATGAGTAAAAAAGCTTTATACATAAAATAGTTGTAAGCATAACTACGTGAGGAATAGAAAAAGCTAATTAACTTCAATCTTAAAAAAAACTATTGTGGAAATAGTTAATGTTTCTAAAAAATGCTTTTCCTGTCAATTGTTCCCCCCAACCTCCCCATGCCACATTGTTTACAATGAAGGATTTTCAAGTAAACCCTCCCTCTCACTGCCCAACAACCGAAAGCTAGAGGGTTTGGCAACCGGTAACAGAGAGAGCGAAGATAAATCTTTACTCCATAAGATCTGCAGTTTCCTCAGATATGAAAGTAACTGTAATCGGACTCTCACTCGTAATATTGTCTGACTACAATAACACGTGGAAGGACAGTCGCGTGTCGGAATTATCGGGAGGAG
>CABEEJ010005475.1:14441-29441 GCA_901482245.1 Timema douglasi | reverse complement strand
GTATATATACATCTCTCTTTCTCGTGTCTCTCCGGTAGAGAGTACTACTCACCCGATATTCAGCCCTTTTCCCTCTCCACCTAACCCCCCTCCCCCCTCTAGGGACCTAGTTAGACGTCAAAAGTCGCTGGAACAGAAACCAAACATCCTAACCTCCTGGAAAAGAGAAAGGGTTTAAGGAAGAGNGGGGGGGGGGGGGGTACTTAAAGAGGTTACCGGGTTGGAAAATAGGATCGTTCTTTATTAGAAAAGCAATAACTTGACTAGGTAGTTTGAAGAAAAGTTAAAATAAAAAATATCATTATTCCTAATAGATTTTCAATAGAAATATTTATCGATTAAAAAATACAGATCAGTGGTAGAATAAATATGCACTGGTGAGCTCACATATAAAGGCATCAGTCTTATTATGTTTGATTTTTTGGTTAAGTGTGAGTGATAAAATAATATATACTTCAAATATTATACCTCAAAATGAGGCTGTTTGAAACTAAACGTCAGAAAATGTGTAGCTAACGCAGCCATTCAAATACAGATAAGGATAAATTAATTACTAACACATCCTTTTTAATTCATTCTTTTTGTATAATTGACTATTTTGTATCATCTATATAACCCTATTCTCAAATATTTAACATCAATTAACTATCCTTAATTGACACACCCTTAACGTTTTCAACAAAATTATGCATTAAGACATTCAACTTATTGTTCAAACATTTTGAAAATATTTTTCTAACATATTTAATTTCTTCACGGGTTTAACAATACACCAATTTTACTAAACTATTCATGTTTCATGGTCTAGTATTTGTTATACTAAAATTGATGAACTTATTGATCACAATACTATAAATACCACACTATATTCACATTTGTATTATATTTTTAATATTCAATGACTGATTGTTGGCCATATGCCCCAATATAACAAGTTTTTCAACTTTTATTCAACTTCGACCCATAGATTCGTGTAGGCAATTGATATATATATATATATTCATTAAATAAATATCCGAGGAGTATTGCATTTTTTTTCCTCACACACTAAAACAGTGTCCAATTGTCACTACAAACAAATGCTGCTATATTTCATCTGAATAAAACCTTTCTTATTTTTACTCTATTTGTGAGAGTATGAAGATAGAACGGACGGATAGTAAAAGACTGAGACCAGAAATATAGCAAAGTACCGTACATAATGGGATCGAGCGTATTTTATTTGGCTCAGAGTGTACTTAGTAGAATTCAGAGTGTACAGTCCATTCGCCACTGGAGTGGTGGTAACTGATAGTTAACAAAAGATGTTTAATGCACACATTGGCTTAAAGTCACTAGTGTTAACCTATGTGTAAATAACTATTAGTTGCTGAGTTATACTATATTATCAATCAAAAGTATTGACAAACGCTTCTAATAATATTCCCTAAGGATTACGGTATATTTGGCTTTTTCGTGATTTATTGAAACAACAAAATATATTAATAAAACTATTAGGATTTTTATTTAGTTGTTGTGTCAACAAGCTATATTGTAGTTAGTGAAATAATAAACTAAATAGTATTATATTCACACCTGTGTCTTGTTATAATTGGCGTCAAAATAAATACATATGTTTTTTCAACTCAGAGAAAGAGTCATATAAAATATTAGTTTCAAAATTACACATTTTCATTTTATAAATAGGTGTGTATAGACACATCCAAATAAGGATTTTATGACTTCATCAACCACCCTATTTTCTCCTGGTTCGCCATCTTAATTTATGAACAGAAGGCAGCCATTTTAAAAAAGGGTCAAAATAAACACAGTAATTTAAAACAAATTGTTTGGAGTGAAAGTTTTTACTGTCAAAAATTGATAGAAGCTCAATAAATGGTTTTGTAAATCATACAGTTTGGTGAATGGATACATGAGAGTAAATCTGGTAACTTTGTATTAGCTGTTAGTTACCATCACTCCAGTGGTGAATAGACTATACTCAACCATATAGACACATCAATTAAATGGCCGAGAAGCATACAATAGGGGTTTCCTGACATGAACATGTGTGTGCATGTGTGTGTAGTAGGGGTGAAGGATGTGGGGAATAACCTCTGCCCTCCCCCAACCCTATAGTCTCAGCATACAGTATTAAGGTGCGGTCGCATAGCTACTAATACACAGTAAAAATGACTGATTTGCGACCGAGATTCTATATGAACCAATAATAATAATAAACCACTTTAAATAAATATTAAAATAAACAAGATAACGATAAAAACATAGCTGTGGTAAAATAATATTCAATACCAAAACTGGATTAAATTGGAATGTTGCGCAAATTGACGCAACTTATGATGACTCTCGACACACAAAGTATTAAATTATTTACATTTATTTTGTATTGAAGATTGAAGATTTTTCTAAAAAACACAGTTAATTTTATGCTTCTATAGTAATTCACATTTTGGGGTCAGTGTAGCCTTTCCGAATTGTTAGGAAACTATATAGGCCTACTATTCGTCAAGTAGACCAGGGTTGGACTAGGCCTCCAAAAGGGCGTGAAACTTTTATTTTTAAAGGACGTAAAATATTTTGAAGAGCCCAAAAATGTTTACCTATCTAATGTAAAATAACTATACGAGTACTAGTAGAATTCAATAATATTCATTGATAATAAAAATAATTGTAGTTCCAGCAATAACTTTCAATTATTATTTTTTCCCAAATTCATGGACTAGGTGAATTTTATTTCACAAAAGTTGTAATACTATGGATTTAATGGAGCCGCGCTTTGGAGGTCATTTGTAAAAACTTTGGAATAAATCACCCCACTTCGGGCGTCGATTGTAACACTATTGATCAATCGCCCCACTTTGGGCGTCGATTGAAACACTACGGATCAATTCCCTGTTAGAATAATGCTGTGATGATGTATAGGTTGTCTATAGCTCCGTGATCGAGCGCCTATCATCACTGAACGGAAAATATACCGTTTAACCAGCTGTATATAGCTCCGTTTTCAAGCACTAATTAAATCAGTATATTAATAAAATTGAAGAAAAGAACTGTTGATGGCTGTTTATTCACACGTGGTCTATTTAAATGACACTTGTTAATTACTTATACATGTTTCAATTAAATGTTTTATATCACTGCACACTTGTGATATTAATGTTAAGTTATTTTAGACTGTGACTGCCAGTGTGTGGCTCTGACTGACTTGTGCGTGGGTGGGATCTCGGTGTAGATGTTTGGATCCCGGAGCTGCCTTAAACATACGCACAACGGTTTATATATGACATACCCCTTGCATTTTCTCCCCTCGTCAACAGTGTAAAAATCTAACTAATAGAACGAGTTCTGGCGACAGGTGTTGTGAAGTCTAGCTTCTTATTGGTATAGAGAATTTGCGTCTTTTTTTAAATACTGTGAAGTTGTGCTTTTAACAGGAAATGGCGCAGTAGTTCTTTTAACAGGAAAGAGGGTATAAAAACATATTTTAGTGGTGAAATCCTTTAAACATTATTTCTGAGAAGCGCGTGTTTCTTCATGGATGAATCTTAAAAGGATACTCTACCTATATTACTTTAAATAAAAATTACCTTCATCCATGACTTTTTTACATAATTTAGATTAATCCGAATCAATATCATTACAAAGTGAGAAAACATAAAGCATTTAAGGAACAAATTGTAAAATATATTATGCTATATCCTTAGCAAGGATCCTTGGACTATTTGGATACAACCTGTCTCAACAACATTCGTCCTGAGCAAACTGGGTTCATCTCGGGAAAAAGGAAGTGTAGACATCACACTCCCAACTACCTCAGGAATATAATGGCACAAGACTATTTATAGATCAACAGTTTTTATTTATCATTATTTAACATTTCTATTCAATCAATACGGATAATAGGGCACAGTTATCAAAGAAACATAAAAAAACACTTATATTTACCTTTCCAACAACTGTTTAACTCTCTTTTCCTTTTGGTTTGTCTTGGTCGTAATATATTTATGGTATTTGATGAGACATTATCTTTTCACAACTTGAATTAGTTTGTTTTGTTTGGCTTCTCACAGCGAACTAGCTGGAATAAGTGTACGTAACACGGAACCACTGCTCTAGATAATCGAGCCGAATACTTAGCGCGTCCTCTTACTAAGCTAATTGTTTAATTACCGTTGGGGGACTAATATTTATCATATTTTGATTAATTTACAGCCTCGAGTTAGAACGTGCATGAATAAATTTCCAATTGATTTTAAAAATCTATAAAATCATTATATTATATAATTAGTCACAATTTTTTCCAAACAGCATAGCAATAAGCAATAGGCATAAAATAATTTAATTTTCATTAAACGCAGATTTAAAACTGTTTCAATTTACTGGAAAAATAAAGCAGTTTTCTAAGTAGTGTATATAAGAAACTAATCCCACACGGCGTTGACCGTGATTCTTCAAAAATTTGTTAAAAAATATACTAAGAAGCTAATTATAAATTTTAAAATCCGGGTTAGGGTGTATTCGGACCCTCTTCCATCACCCTATGTTAAAAATGTCAGATCTCTGCGTGCCGTAGATTTGGCTGAGCATCGCACACAAACAAACATAGGCAAACACTTCCTTTTATTATAATATATAGGAACAAAGTTAATTAAATGTAGCCTTTATTCAAACACTTTGTGAACCTAAAACTTCAGGTAGAGGTGGCCGACCGGTCTCTGCTTTATTTGTCATTCAGAATACAGAAGGGGTGACCTGGTGGTCTAGGGGTAAGGTGTCAGACTTCTGTGCTGGCGGCCGGGGTTCAATCCTCGTTCATGGCAAAGATGTATCTGATTACCAAACCCTTCCTTCACCTCTGACAAGACATCTTGTGAATGTGGGGAGTGCCAGGCCTCCACCGTGGTTCGGATTCCACGTTAAACTGTAGGTCCTTCATTTCATCTCACAATCACCCTACCATTACACATTAGCGTAAGTGCGTATAACCCAAACGGGTAGTAAGACGCGGTGCTAATAATAATAATAATAATAATAGAATACAGAAAACCAATCTACCTAAAGAGTGACACACGCCAGGTTAGGGTAAGTAACAAAGGTGGGGGTATTTCCTCTACTCAAGCAGGTACTCAGTTCTAGAAGGAAGATAAGAACCAAAAGGGAGTTTGGTCTTCTATTCTGCCGCACCTTAACTGCTCAATGGAAGAGGAGAAAAGGATGGGCAGGGGAGGGGGGACAATTAATGGCCTCACCCATCTGCCTCCCACTCTATTTAACTCGCCTTCCTCTGATGAGTTAAACCACGCAAGGCTTCCTTCCTCTCTCTCGACAACGTCACAAGGAGGAACTGCCCGACACGAATTAAGTATTCTGCGGAATAATTGGACAAAAGGAAGTGTATAATGGTTTTATCATAAAGTAGTATTAAACAAAAAGTGACCAAAGAAATAAATGGCACTCGTGAGAGTTATGTGAACATTATTATTACTTCTTTTTTGCAAGATGAAACAAATTGTCCATCGCCTCATTCCACCATCTAAGATGGGATATGGGTAGACAGGGTGGGAGGGAATCCTAAGAGGCACGATGGGAAGTAATTAGTTTGGAAGAAATGTTATTTACTATTATTATTATTAGCACCGCGTCTTACTACCCGTTCGGGTTGTACACACTTACGCTAATGTGTAATGGTAGGGTGATTGTGAGATGAAATGAAGGACCTACAGTTTAACGTGGGATCCGAACCACAGTGGAGGCCTGGCATTCCCCACATTCACAAGATGTCTTGTCAGAGGTGAAGGAAGGGTTTGGTAATCAGATAAATCTGTGCCGGGACCGAGGATTGAACCCCGGATCCCAACACAGAAGTCCGACACCTTACCCCTAGATCACCAGGTCACCTAAATGTTATTTGGTTTGTTTTAAGCTCATTTTAACAAAATATTATTCTCTCTCTTCCTTTTAACACCACATCTTACTACCCGTTCGGGTTATATGCTACCCCATTCACGGTAGGAATCTCTCTGAAAGGTCTTTTTTCCTACCAATATCCTACTATATAGTAGATTTCTGGTAGGAAAAAAGGCCTTTCAGAAAAAATTCCTACCGTGAACAGACTTTATACACTAGTTTCACTAATAGTTTTAAGGATTATTAAGATTATATTTAGAGAAAGTGTACCGATGTTTTCATTGGTAGAGAATGGAAAAAACCTTTTGGAATAATCCCCTTCAGTACATTCGCCTGAGATTCGAACCTTACTCTCCCCGTCATAAGCAGTTTAATCTATTGCGAGATTTACGCCTTAGATCATGCGGCCACTGAAGCAGGCCACATCAATATTACTCTGTGCATATTAAATTACCCCGAATATATTAATTTATTCATTTCCGGCTCCCACAATTTCGCTAATTTTAGTCACTCTTACCTACAAGATAGCGAAATCAGTGACTTACCCATAGATTTACCTGGGAAGGAGAGGGGTAAACACATTTTTATAAGCTTTTTCTTTACTTCCTCTTGGGGAAAGGAGGTATTTTGATCACCGGAAAATCAAGTCAGAGATTTTGATGGATGTCGACGTTTCATGACCTCCTGAATGTGAAAGAAGGGTTTTCAGGACACCGTCTGTCTGTCTGTTTGTTTGTATCTCAGTCTGGAGCCGAAACAATTTTACTAATAAACTAAAAATTCATTTCTAAGCTTTTAATAATGTTCCCCGAGGTATTTTTGGAATTATATAGCTAACCTTAAGAATAAGGATAGTTTACTTAAAGGAAAAAGGAGAAATTATCGATTTTTATCAAAATCAGCCCTAAATATTTTAATTAGATTTCATATCTAGTCACAAATAAATTGGTTCACCTTATTTTCCATGAAACTGACTTTTAGTCCACATTACATAAACAAGAATTTCTAATTTTGATAATATTCTCACAACTTTTTTGAGATATGAAATGATTTGTTATTGTAAAGTTGTAAAAGCGAAAAAACTTGTATTTGAAATAATATATTTTATTCCAAATTTTAACCAATAGTTTTTGAGTTATAAAACAAAATCTATATTTTTTAAATTGGAGGTCTGGTAAATGGAGAGGTTTTTTATGCTCTTTGCTGGACAGAGATGTTCCTCTTCTCTCAATATGTTTATGTAGGAGTGTATATTATTTCATTTATGCTCTTTGGTGGAACACTATACTCTATTTTCTATTATGTTTCTACAACAATGTATAGTCTGATTTTGGTAGGAATAAGAGTTTAGAGAATTCAAACATTTATTTAAGACCAACTTTGATAACATTTTACTATTATTATTTCTGTTATTTTATACAGATAACATGACTTAATGTATGAAGATATCAACATTGTTCTAGTGGCTTTAGTAACTTCCATATTACTGCTATTCCTACTAAAATCAGGGCATATGTATATCTCGTTTCACATATATTACGAGCTTTAAGAAAATACCTCCATTTTTAAGTAAAGAAGTGATAAATTCTGTATGATGCAACGTACCACTTATTTAATTTACGTATTTACGTAATTACGTATTTTAAACGTACAGTACATAACGGGAAAGCTTTTAAATCTTAATATGTGACCCTTAGGTTCAAAATGTATGTTATATATTCACCGCATCTTACGTGTATACCATTAAATAAAGAGAGAACAGTTGATAAACACAAAAACATACGAAGTTTACAAAGCCTTTTAATAATTCACAGCGTGACCTAATGATTTTGATGGAATCAATATTGTAGACGTGAAGCCGTATTAGCTCCATTAGGGAAACATGAGGTCATTATAGAGTGATTTATCAGTCCCTGCATTCGTTCACATGTGGGGATAATGTAGGGAGTACTGTTACATGTAATTAGAGCGTATATTGTGTGTGTGAACAGGGGAAGGGGAGAAGGGTTTCAAGTCATACGCACTCTATATTTCTTAGAGCAATTTATTATATTCTTAATATCAAAATAGTATTTTAGCACATTTCAGCGATTCTCATACTTTTTACACCTTTGACCCCCTTCACATTCACATGAGGAAGTCAAGCCCCATTGTGTTTATTTATGTATTTGCATATGTTAACATTTTGTAAGGAAATAAGGTGACCTGGTGGTCTAGGGGTAAGGTGTCAGACTTTTGTGCTGGGGTCCGGGGTTCAATCCTCAGTCCCGGCACAGATTTATCTGATTACCAAACCCTTCCTTCACCTCTGACAAGACATCTTGTGAATGTGGGGAATGCCAGGCCTCCACCGTGGTTCGGATCCCACGTTNAGATTTATCTGATTACCAAACCCTTCCTTCACCTCTGACAAGACATCTTGTGAATGTGGGGAATGCCAGGTCTCCACCGTGGTTCGGATTCCACGTTAAACTGTAGGTCCTCCATTTCATCTCACAATCACCCTACCATTACACATTAGCGTAAGTGCGTATAACCCGAACGGGTAGTAAGACGCGGTGCTAATAATAATAATAATAATAATAATAATAGTAATGTAAGGAAATTAAGACGATGTCATTCAAATTAGAACAGTGTTATTTAAATAAATTCATTAACTAGCTCAACACAAAATAATAATAATAGCTCTTAAAAATCAGTATTTTTAGGGCATTTTTAAAATTCATATCGTTATATTATTTTATTTTATTTACAATTAACCACTTGTTTAATGTTTTCTGGTGTAACTTTTCTCAAGTAATGTTGATGCTTAATGTGAATTGTATGCTTGTTTCTGAACGCAAAGCTTACCATCACGAGACGTAGTTAATATTAAAAAGAGCAGCTCTCAGTTTTTGGTGACATCTATTCTTGCATGATATTTATCCTTCATAGCAGCCACAGTTGAAAATATCCAGCTTCACACACGTATATAGTGGTAAATGGTATTTTAGTATAACGTTCAAAATAATTACATTAATTAAATCATAATAAATGTTTTATTCACCAAATTTAGACCTCTCAAGTTACTATCAACAATTTTTTCTGGTACTAAGTTAGGTCAAGTTAATAATTTAATGTTCGAAACATTTCTGTTGACCTCCTTAGCACCCGGTGTGCGTCGTCTCATTTTCTTAGACAAGAGGATGAGGACAATTTCATATGATTGGGTCACTTTCTGTAGATTATTTTTACCGAGCGTGGATAGGTCCTGTTTTATCGTGACTATTTCATATTATTGGGTCACTTTCTGTAGATTATTTTTACCGAGCGTGGATAGGTCCTGTTTTATCTTAACTATTTATCATTTTTACTGGCTGATTGTCCGTATATGGGCTCAGCAATAATTGTAAAAAGCGTAGACCAATGAAATGTTGTTGATACATTGGTTGAAACTATGCCAATTAATGTATGTGTATGGTTTTAAAATCCGTACATTCGTTTGAATATGAAGTCCACTCAAATAGGGTTTTCATTTAAGTGTTCGTCTTAAATGATTTTAATTTAAAACTCTAAGCAATCGATTGAGTATCTAGATTTTTTAAAATTTATGGAATATGTTGCGAGAATGACGTTTTAGTCTGCTTGAAAAAAGTTGTTATTTCTCTTAATTTAATCTTATCTTGAATATAGCTTAATACATTTCTTTACGCCTACCTTGATTACCAAGAAGAAATATTTACCTCAAATACAAGGAGAAATTATAGATATATTTCAATTAGAAATACAAAGAAAAATTGTAGTATTGTAGTAACGCTAATAACAAAAAGGGAGGTCTACCATTCACAGAACTACTAGTAAGACTGTAGCAAAAATAGAACATGGAGGGAGCGAGGTCTACTGTTTACAGAACTGCTAGTGTATTTCATTTTCTATGAACTTTAGATGTTTATTAAAATAAATCAAAGTTTAGTTAAGCTTTTTTTATTTTTCTCTATTTTTCAAATAAAGTTCTTCATAATTGAATATAGAAATGTATATTCTTTACTCCCTTCATCACCAAGGCACGTCTACAGCTTTGGGCTCTCTTACTCTGGGTAGTATTTCTGTAGAATGGGCCCATCCAGGAACTTTGCTGCGCACGCCCATGCTATGGATTATCTGCTGTTCATAAATTTTAAAATTTGTATCCCTTTCCACTTATATTTTTAGAATAAACTTTTTTTTATCCTCTCTTACTAGTGAATACTCAGACAAAGGCGTAAGTTTATACTTATCTGGTTTGCCAAGTGACTATAGGTCTTAGGCTCGAAAACTATAATCGGATACAGTGTAGTTGGTTTTCCCACCTCATCTCCACGCTAATACGAACCCATTTACTCAAGTTACGTTACCAATCCCTACCAGCTGGCCGACCTCATTATCTACGATGGTAGCCACGCAGACTAAATGGCAGGTTCATTTAGTTTGGTTTCGCATAAACGGTAAGGTCAGGGTTCAAATTATGGCCAGGTACAGTATCCTTCCTCGCAAATGTTGAAACATTTTATATCAATTATATCTTCCCCAAACCTACCCTATTAACGTTATTACAACGCACACCACCTAGACGGGTAGTAAGAGGCAACGTAAATAATAAATTAAAAAATAGCCTTGATGTTGACAGTACTCAATTAAAATAGAGAATGATGCCTTAGACCATACGGCCACTGTAGAGGGTTAAAACAAAATTAAAGTTGGGGTAGCTAATATAGGGATGGGGTGTACCATAAATTTAAATTACAGTTTGGGGCATATGTGTACACCTAAGCTTATTCGAAATCCATCAACTCGTTTAAGGTTTACGAGGTGAACACACAGACACGACTAAAAAAAAACTCGTTACAGTAAATCTAATCAGCACTGAAAGTCCGATTATTTTCAGCGCTCTTACACTGTGACGCTATGCATCTGTGTTTTGTTTTTATTCATACTCTTTCAGTAAATACAGTGTGTATGGATTTTTAAACTGACAAATAACGAGGGAATTAAAAGATATACAATTCTTCGATTAAATAGAACTCTGTTCTAAAAAGAAATTTTGTTTATAAAAAAAATGCCTATTGAAGCGTTAGCTGTATATAAACTTGTATTCACTTGACTATCTCTAACAAATCTATCTTATCAAAAACATTCATTTTATTCGTTACTAGGATGGTCTTACAATATCATATTCATTTAACAAAAATAAATATTTATTTTATAAAAATAAAGGGATGAGGGGAGTAATCTAACGTAATGTAAGTATGTGGATAGCCCGGATGAGTATAAACACGTGATTGTAGGTAAGGGGGGGGGGGAAGGGGCAACATGGATAAAATAACTCGAATTAGTTCCCACGTGGTCCAAGGTGTCAAAAATGTATTGAATTATTTTTACGACGAGAAGGTCGAGAGTAAAATATATTCTTTTTTGTTTCAAATTTCTGCATGTGAAGTTTCCATCCTAGTGTGTGCTCAGGATGGTTTACCACACTCTCTGTCTCTCCACACAAATGAAGGTACACTTTATCTTTATACAACCGTCTTCATACTTAACACATTAGTTTAATTAAGTAAGTGCATAAGGGTAACAAAGAGAAAATAAAATTGACTTTATAAAAATTGGCTCGAACGATTTTGATTAAAACTTTGAAGGTAATTTAAATAAGCGAACATTTAGAATTTTTATAATATCTCCGAACTATTTGAGATTTGAAACAACTTATAATTGCAAATTTGTATGAATTTAAAACTAAACAGTTTTTATCTGAAAGAATATTTGATAGAATTAATAATTCCAGAGTAGTAAGCAAATATTTCATTTAATCGAACTTTGGTGAATGAACTTAAAATGAATCTGAAAAAATAATCCGTTTCTGCGATGTTGTATATTATTTCATGTATGCTCTTTGGTGAAATATGATGTTCTTTTTTCTTCATTATGATTATATGGCTGGATTCTTGATCTAGTACTTAGGAGTCTACTAACTAATCCATAGATACCGGATTCGATTACCGGCGGTACCATACGTATTTTCCCCGAAGGTGAATAATGGTTCTTATGACTTCCATGGTATGGTTAATTATGCTTAAGTTAGGTTCAACACATTATCATCATCATCATCCAATAATTTTATAGGAGCGAAATATTCGCTACTACTTGGTACCCCAACCTCAGAAGACGGCTACATATCCACTGCAAGTAAAACACCAAGAATGTCTGGCTGATAAACTCTGGTGGCATGATATTTAAAAAAAACATGATTCTATAACAATGCCTAGTAACTCATTTCACATACATTACGACTTTTAAGAATAATTTAGATAAAGGCTCGAGAAAGATTGTGCCTCTTAAAGCCACCGTCTTCTAATGAAGAAATGAAGAGTCCAGAAAAACGGATTACGATGCCTGGTTCGTGTTATATTACGAAGTTTATTTTACACGTTATCTTCGGGCTGAGACGGGTTCCCAAGCCGTTCTTCACTTGAGGTGGAGGAGAGGATTTTACGCACTGGGTTCAAATAAAGCCTCCGGAGGAGCAGTAAATCTCATTGGAGGGGGTTTGTAACAGCTGCCTAGGCCAACCGACTGTGTTGTTTAGTAAGGCGTTGCATTATGGGTCTCTTGGGTGGAAGATAGGGAATACCATTGAAACTGGTTAAACAGTTTAAAATTAAGTTCTAGTTTGTACTTGATTGTATGACTTTAAGAATGTTGACAAGCCATGAGATTGGACACAATAGAAACTTTCACCTCAAAATTGTAAGGTTTACACTTTTGAAAATGTGGAATATGGAGAATATCAGGTCAACATTTTTTTTTCAGAGTTAGAAGATAAAAATTCGTAAGTATCTTTTTATATTTAATTATAATATGTGAAAAAGAAAAGCTGTTTATGATAAGGTACGAGTTGGTGTCATCTAGATGTATATGGTACGTATGAAAATAGGGGGCATATGTAGACTTATGTTGGTTACTGGTTATGCTCCAGTGGAGGGTGAGGACGATATTGTGAGGGTAGAGTTTTGGAATGAGCTTGGTTAAGTCTTGAATGCACGTGAACTGGGTGAAATAATTATCTTGCTAACAGAAATGAATGGATGGGTGGATACCCGAAGAGGGAATTCAGAGAGATTTTAGGAGGTTATAGTGATGACAGGGTAAACGACAATGGTAATGATTTAGTGAGTTTTTGTTTAGAAGAAGGTTTATTTGTGTCGATCACATGGTTTAAGCATTAGTATATACACTTACACACATGACAAAAATGCGAGCTGAAAACTAGAATTGTTCTGTGGTGTGTGATGGCAGTCTTGGAAGTTTAGTAAAGAATACTAGGGCTGTGCATGGAGTTGAATGCGGAACGGATCATTTCCTAGAGATCTCAGTAGTGAAGAAGCTTGAGCAACACTTTAGGAAAAAGAACAACTTCACTATATTATTATTATTATTATTATTATTATTATTATTAGTACCGCGACTTACTACCCGTTCGGGTTATACGCACTTACGCTAATGTGTAATGGTAGGGTGATTGTGAGATGAAATGGAGGACCTACAGTTTAACGTGGAATCCGAACCACGGTGGAGGCCTGGCATTCCCCACATTCACAAGATGTCTTGTCAGAGGTGAAGGAAGGGTTTGGTAATCAGATAAATCTGTGCCGGGACCGAGGATTGAACCCCGGCCGCCAGCATAGAAGTCTGACACCTTACCCCTAGACCGCCAGGTCACCCCACCTTCACTATACCTGACCAGAATTCAAACCCCCATGTCCCCGTCATAAGAAGACCAGTTTAGCACTAGAGTGACGCCTTAGACCATTCGACCAATGAAACGGGTAGCTATAAATATGTTGGTTAAATATTTAACCCTAAAATAATTTAACAGCATTGAATGAACAAAGCATAGAAGAGTAATGAATAATATATCTCAAACTAGTTCGATTCATTGGCTATGATATACAGGATCTACCCTAACATTGGGGGGCCTCCCTTCCATGGTGGACAGGAAAGACTAAAAAAGTTAATACAAACATTGGTCCCATCGGAACTTGTTTCCAAGTTACAGCCAAGTGATTCCACCAAACTGTTTATATACCATAATCGACCTGTTGACTAGGTATGTTCTACGGGCTATTCCTGGTTATTCCAAACACCTGATATTTTTGAAATATTGAGGCATTCTACGACACGACGACTGCAGTATCGTGTTTAGTCTAAAGGTAACCATTTTGGGCTCTTCCTATAATGTTAAACAACTCCAAATTGCTGGAGTACAAGCATGAACATGTGTTAGAGACATGGTCAAATGGGAAACATGTTTATATTAACTTTTTACATTGTTTTTTTGTCTCCTGTTCACAGCTGAAGTGGGCCCCACATGTTACGGTACATTTTGTATGTCATATTCAATATTCAACCTAACTTAATTTTAGTTGTTATATTAAATATTTGAGTCCGTGTTGAGGAGTTACAATTTTGAGACTTACACCATAAAAAAAACCCTTACCCACTTTACTCTAGTTTTAAAAAAATATAAAAATCCAAACATTTACTATAAACCAACAATACAGATTTCTTTTTTCAAATACAAAAGCGGACAAGGATTACTAAACACAAAATCATAATAATTATGGATAATTATTTATTAATCATTAAAAATTAGTAAAATATTTTAAAACTTCAAGTTAACAGGAATTAAGGTGCAAGTTGGAGGGAGGTAGGGGGATAGGAATGGTCTAAAAACGACCCCCTACCCTGATCACAAAGTGATGTACAGCAGCGGACCATAGCGCCGCTTCATCCACACTCTCACCGAGACTACTCGGACGAGAATGTACGAGTCGAATGTGGACAATACATTAGACGAGACTGTATGAGTCGAGTGTGGACAATACATTAGACGTGCCTGTACGAGTCGAGTGTGGACAATACATTAGACGTGCCTGTACGAGTCGAGTGTGGACAATACATTAGACGAGACTGTACGAGTCGAGTGTGGACAATACATTAGACGAGACTGTACGAGTCGAGTGTGGACAATACATTAGACGAGACTGTACGAGTCGAGTGTGGACAATACATTAGACG
>CABEEJ010005474.1:0-49783 GCA_901482245.1 Timema douglasi | reverse complement strand
ACGCGCTGAGAGCTGTTCAACTAACTGTCGATAAACAATCTGCTCTTTTTAGGTTGCCTTAAGAAAGGCAGCTCGATTTGCGACCGCGCGGTTCAAAATCTCAGAGAAGATATACTAACTATACTATAATGTGAACCTGAGAAGCAGCCCTTTATATACCCTCAAATCTGACTTGAACGGAACAAAACAAAATAACTGATAAACTCGAATTCAGAGAGAGAGACGGATTAAAGCAAGGTGAAAGGGAAATAATGGAGGGAGAACAGCTTGCGGGGAAGGGGGAAAACATGGTTCCTTGGACTGCCGCTAGTCTTCTCTGAAGGGCAAGTGGGTCACTGGGTCGAGTTCATTCTACACTTCTTTCTTCATTAGATGTTGTAATGAAAGCACGTGTGGCTGAAGTGAGGCTGCCATCATTGAATAATTTTTTTTCTAACACGTGACGAACAATTCCAAGAACATCTTGAAATGGTGAGTAGATACCGAAGCATCTTCTATTTAAATATATCTGTTTTAATTATATTCTTTAGGCTCAGCTATTATTTTTATGAGAATTTGCGATATAGACGTTCTTTACAATATTTTCTTGTAGGCAGCATGGCAAATCTATGCGAATCTATCCGACATCATCCAATGGCAACGGGTATGCGTTAAACAATTTTATTCATAAATATGATAATGTTAATCCTCTTCTTTGATATCCGCTACAGTATTTAACAAAAGGCAATATCTTTCGAACAACCACGTGTTTCAATTTAGGGAGACGCGTGATTGTATCTGACTCCATCTAGTCAGGGAAAATAAACTTTGAGGTAGATTACCTTTAAATATGTTAATATTACTTCTTTCTTTCGTTTCTATTGTCGTAAATTACCAAAATATCGATATTCAATTGTAGCTGTCCAATCTTCCTGATTGACATGCTACAGGGGGTAAAGTGTTGAATTCTGGTAGAGTGTACTAAGTGTGGTTTTCCCTAAATGGTCGTCATTATTTACACAAAAGTGCAGGTATATTTATTCTAAATCAACCCTTTCTTATCCCTGACTAATGAGTGGTATTAGTTCATATACGTATAACCAAACAGGTAGTGAGGGGGTGTTAAAATAATATAATAACAATAATAATAAGTGCGTTATATTATTACTTTGTTGACCTTTGTTGTCTTGGGGTAAATTGCTAACCTCAGGATCCAATTTTCGTGGGTTCAAAAGCAGCTGAGGTCAAAGGATTTTTCTTAAGTGATACAAATACGTAGCATAAGTTATTTTGTATTGGAAGTAAATCTATCGGTCCCATATCGATTGGGGCATATAAAAGTTATTAGAAATACCTTTCTGGGAAAATTTATAGTATCTTTAATGCTCCCTCACAGAAATCAATTGTGGAGCGACCAATTTTTTTTAAATCCTTTGTAGTTGGGATTTATACTAGTGCAGGTGGCACTAACCAGATAGCGCTGTGTGCATACCAAAGGCTGTATGGATATGAATTGCATCAACTGAACCTTTGGGTGGTTGATTGTTGCTTTGTTTTGCAGAACCTTAGGATATTACTTTCCTATTACTAATATCCTAATATTGAATTATCTTACACGAACATTCCCATAATTACAATGATTGGCAGCCTGTGTGCTGATACAATTATAATTACTATTATTATTATATTCAAGTCTACTTTCCACCCTTAGCCCCCTTTATTTAATAGGTCACTCTAAACTCATTCAGAGGCCCAGTAGAATAGGAGATCCATGATTCCACCAATTATACTCAAAATTAAATCGTGAAATAGTTGATTGCACCTCAAAACATATACATTAGTTTCACGCCTCTTCGTGTTTACCTAGGGTTTCATGTAAGGCCTAGGGTTGAGTTAGGGGTTGTAGATAGAAAATTCAAAATAGTTTTAAGATGAGAGATATCACAATTACTTATAACATTTAAATCTATTTGTTTCGGTAAACAGTGTACCATTCTAGTATGAGCATAAACGCTTAGAGCTTATTTTCAAATCAACTGTAAAATATAGCATTTTAGTATTCAAACTCTGCCATAATGGCTGCCAATATTTTATGATATACTAACCTTCCTTTTTGATATAATCTGTAGCGCCTTATTTGGCTTATTACATTTTTCTGATATAAAGGTTTATAGGCAAGATTTAGAGTAATTTGTCTTTCTTATTAACCACAGTTCAATTTGATCTTCGACCTTGCATTCATCTATTTTTCGTAACCCGAAGTGTAAAAAAGTAAAGAATAATTTGGTTTCAAAACTAGGTTAGTATTTATTAAATATATATTTTCTAATAATGTGCTATGTAACTAATGCATTTGTTGGCTAAACTATTTTAAGCCAAGCATAACTTTGCTGAGAATGTTTTTGGCTGAAATTTTAATCATATAAGGTTATAATTGGGATGGTATGCATCATCCATATCATTGCACTTTTTTCCTTTATCATGATTTCTTATATTTTTAGGGAGGGGTGAGGATATGCATAAACTATGTCATTACAGAATTTATTTTTTTATTATATATTTTTAATCACGTCTTACTACTGCTTGTTCAGGTCAAACACAGTCATTATGATTTTTTTAAATTGTATTAATGCTCGTATACAATCACTCTTGCGCACTACACACTTGAATATTCAATTTCTCCACACTTTAATCTTACGAGTATATGGCACAATATAGTGCATAAGGTGCATAGTACTTTCCATGCGCATAGTAGGCCTACAACTAGTTATTCTTAGCCTGAATAGTACGCACATTTATGCACTTGCCTACTTTACTTGCACACCTTAATAAATAAAATACGTTTCTGGTGCCCTAAAGTACATAGGGGATACAAGACTTCAGACAGCATAGTACATTTAGATTACCTGGTGGCCACTTATGAAAGTAATGTTTCCATGGCAAGTGGTAAGTTATCTGAAATTAATTAATAAAATTGGGTGACCTGGTGGTTTAGGGGTAAGGTGTCATACTTCTGTGCTGAGGGGCGGGGTTCAATCCTCGGTCCCAGCACAGATTTATCTGATTACCAAACCCTTCCTTCACCTCTGACAAGACATCTTGTGAATGTGGGGAATGCCAGGCCTCCACCATGGTTCGAATTCCACGTTAAACTGTAGGTCCTTCATTTCATCTNTGGTTCGGATTCCATGTTAAACTGTAGGTCCTTCATTTCATCTCACAATCACCCTACCATTACACATTAGCGTAAGTGCGTACAACCCGAATGGGTAGTAAGATGCGGTGCTAATAATAATAATAATTAATAAAATTGTAAAATTAAAATATGTGTATTTTAGTTCGATAACACCTAATTGTTTTTTTTAAGATGAATGTTCTACTAATTCTTGAAATTAAGTCTTAGATAATTATTTTTACTACATAACTATATGTTATCATTAACTGTACATAGGCCTAACCTTTGTATCCCTGGTAATATAATAGAACCCTTTAATTTTAAGGGTCTGTAAAAAAATGTGAAATGCCTAAAATTTGAATTAGCCATTCTTTTGCGTAACTATCGAAGTAGCTGGTACACAATAAATCATTCAGCTCAAAACTAGCAATATAAAATAGTAAACACACATAGGCCCTACATAATATATACATACAGAGAAAAAAAATGACAAAAATGTCATTATTAAAAATTTGGAAAAATTAACACACAAAAATTGCAGATTTAAATCATTGAGAACGTACAACATGAAAGTTTACTCATATGCTGGGTGTCTCATGATAACATTGTCACACAGCTGTGATGAAAGCTGAGCCAACAAATATAGGCCCAATTCTAGGAAACTCGCCGCAGGTATAAAATTACTCGTTTTTTCATTTACTATTCGTCAATAACTCAATCTATTGACAAATGAGGTGATTTAATGAAGATTATTAAGTTCTAGGTTTAAAATTAGTGCAAACTCGAATAAATTAACAATGCAAATTCTTTGAACTATCTAAATATTTACCTTCAAAATTTGAATTAAAGGTAATGTCTTACCATTGATTTAAATATAAATTTCATGGGGAATTATGGTGGCTTCAAACTAACTATTTTTCAAATTATCTAGATCCCACATTACTGTATAGTATGCTTCTTTATTATATTATCTCTACATATATATCTCTAAATTAATTTGACTTAGCCCTATAATTTGTTTTTCGCAATAAATATTTTGGTTCATTTTAGTATTTCTTATATATTAGTAAATATAATTCAATCCTAACAAAACTCATACACATTGTATGCCAATCCACTTTTTAGTTCCTAACATTTAAGAAAATATTTAATAGCACTATTAGGATAACTTCTTCTTTAAGTTATGTAAAATACATTCATAGTCCTTTAAGTGAGATAAATGTTCTTTCGATCATGTATTTAATATTCAATTGGAGTTGAATTCAAAACAGGATCTAGCTATCATGAAGTAGTAATAGAATCGCGAGCCAGACTCTTCCTATACATGACAAATAGACCTACTTTATTAAAAATATGGATAGCATATTAATTAGACAAAATTAGGTTGCAATTTCCCGCGCTATAAAAGGGGAGGCTAGAATCTGGACCTAATGTACCTACTGAGGTATCTTTTTTTTATGAAATGGCTGCCAACTTTCCCTTGTGCAAATACATACACATCTCAAAAATCCTACCTTCATCATCCCTAACACATTAGTATTAGAATGGATAGTGAGAGATAGTGAAAAGAAAAGTCATAGTAATAATCTTATAAGAAAATATTATAAATGTGTTAAGTATTCTTGGTTATTATAAGTATTGGAAAAAAGTTTTGTTTGGAATTTCCTTTTAAACTTAGACGATCATGTTGCTAATCATACTATGATACTAAAATAACTGGCTACAGTCACCACACAATACCTCAAATTATTCCTAATTACTAAGACGAACAATTATTATTGTAAAGTGGTCAGTGTTTTAGGCCCTTAGCTCTCAACCATTTCATTTATATATTCGTTTACCATTGTTTATTTTTTTAAATTTAATACCATTCTTAAAACCTCTAATTCACTATAGTTGTAATAGGTTTGCAAGTGCCCAATATTTATAATATTCAAAGACATTTAGTAACATGTTATATATAAGTTTACCAAAATCCCCTTCCCCCCTCCCCCTTAGTTTATTAGCAAACATGTTAATATAATCAAGATACTGAGAGTACTACACTTATAGTACATTATTGTTTTCCAATCAGTTATGCCTATTTTAATAAATAGCTTTCAGCATCCTCAATGTATTCTAGGCCTAACTTAATCTCTATATTACTATCAAATGTTTAATTTTAAGAAAGGGTGGGGTTTAATGTTAATTATAAGTTGTCCAAACTACAACAAAAGTTGTAAGCAATATATGTTTTAAATTTCAGTTTATTAACTTAATTTTTAGGCCTTTAACTCTTGAATCTAGTAGTTTTCATTTTAATAAAATATTTGTTGGAATCTGAGCATCTTCTAAATTTATTACTTTTATCTTTCATTTTAAGCATCATGCTGAATTATTTTAGCTGTATCTGGAAACTGTGAGATGCACCTGTGGCTTGCACGTGGGGCTTCACAGTGAAAAGAGGATGTTTGGCCCAAACAGCTAACCAATCAGCACATCTGATTTAGCATCTGTGTTTGACACTAGGTGGAAGGGAAGCGTCAGACGTGCAGTGTTGCCAACTGTACGATCAGGATAATACTTTTGATATCATTTCACCACGTGTACAATCCAATTTTAGGATATTTTCTAAAAGTAATATCCTGTGGCCCTGCCATCTAGTAACAAATTTTACATTAATTATTTTTTAATGAAAATCGCAGGCCTTATCAATATAATGTCAGAAAGTAATATCCTACCTGTCAAAATACAATTTATTTCAGGTACATCTACAATTGCTCGAGACTAGGCAACACTGCAGACGCTACACACTTGCTGGTTAGCACACAAACTGATAAGACATATATTCAGAAGTACAATAGGCGCATTCTTTTAGGTTGGCCAAGGAGGGTTTAGAGATGGTTGGGTGAAAATGGAGACCATGTGGCTAAATGACCACAACATTAACCATTTATCTATATTCATGTATTAAGTAATTTTTTCTTTCCATTATGTAACCAGTGGTTTAAAATGTCTATAATGTTTATTTAAAATAAAACTTCAGCATCTACTTCATAAATTTCTACTTATTTAATCGGCTATCTTCTTCACCCCCACCATTAATTAAGTAACCCCTAGAAGCTCTACTGAGTCCACTGGCTATCGTGGACAATATTTAAAGATGAAGATAGAGAAATTTGACTTGTCTTATAGATGACAATAGTTTATAAAGCTGATAATTTTCAACTTAATTTGTTTTTATAGATTTATTTATTATTAATATGGTTGTATTGGCAACTCTGCAAAGTTTGTGTTATGTTGGCTATCTCTATACTTACACCCTGTAGCTGTATCTTACTGCTAGTCGTTTATTAGTCTATTTACTGGCTGTTTCTGTCATACATTATATTAAATACTCTGTTTACACCATGCCAATGCGTGTGTGATCTCGTTCCATGGCCTATTAATCCTAATATTTATTACCTCTATTGTTAATTGACTCTTAAAAGGAGCATTTTAATTTCATTTAAATTTAATTTTAGCTGATATTTTGTGAGCTTGTTACTAGGTATAGTTGTTACATCATGGGATTGGTTCAGTGGAAATTTAGGAAATAGTGGAGGGGGATATGGATGTTATGTGGGTGTTAAAGTTGTAGTATTTTTGGTTGAGGCTACTTACTGTGTGCGTTGCTGCTTGGCTAAAGGAAGATCGTCATCTTTTGATGATTCTTCTAACTGCAAAATGGAGGTGAAGTCCCAGGTATGTCTTCCCAGGGAATAAGGTATGAAGGAAATAGGGTTAACTGGGGCAAAATGGTGCTATTTGAGTTCTAGTTGACTCTGGGGATTGACCAAAGTTGTTCTCAGATTAGAGGGAATGAGTTTTGAAGCTTGAGGAGTGGAGGGTGGTGAGAAGAACTGATCTTGGGAGGCGGGAAGAGGGGGTTTTCTAGAGAGAGACACATGTATTTATTTTATTTTTCCTTGGTTAACAAATCTTATATACAGTTATTATTTATATTTCTCACTAACAAGTCTTATTTACATTTGATTTACATTGTTTCATCCGTGACATCGCACAGTGGCCTGTTTTCAGATAACCTCAGCAAGTCAGCCGAGAAGTCTTGTGTAGATATACACTTTTAGAGACTTAATCAACCATGGAAAGGGAGCATAACGTAGTAAAATTTGTCAATCATTTTAAAAGTTATAACAGATGTCTAGGCAGTGCCGATTGGATAGAAGTTTAACGCCCCATTCATATTTCCTGTTGGGGACTTCGACTTCACTACAAGTCACTACAGGCAGAAACCCCCTTCCCACCTACCCATCCACCCTCCCATTAAATAAATCTCTGGTTAGGGCAGTGAAGGAACATATAATCACGGTCATCACATACTACCTTTCACCAATGTAATATTATCTTATAACAAAATTAACAAATTGGATATTCTAATGGTTGAAAATTAAAAAATATATAATTGCAAAATAAAATTTTTGGTGACTGAGACTTTCCCTTCTTCTCTTGCTTACAGTTTGTGCACTTTTGTTTTTATAATAAAACACTGTAAGATAGACTGAAAGAATATCTATGGAAGGGAAACTTTGTGATAGTGCTTAATTTATTTTTAAAGTTATTTTAATCTAATCAACATTTAGCTTAAAACTTACTACTTTAATTTTAATTTACAGTAATAAATATTAGTGAATTGGTATTTATGCTTCCTGTACAGATTGACCTGTCTTTTTAATATGGACAATTTATCTCTCTCCTACTCTTAACAAATAATAAATATTTGAAGTGTATCAACCAAGTTCACCCTCAATGTTTCTAACACAAATGCCAAAGTGGGGAAGGGACGAAGAAGTTTTGAGGAGGTACTAGGAGCTGATGGCTGGGGAGATAGAAACTAAGAAGGAAAGACACTCCTAAAATTGTGCACAAGACATGAACTGAGGGTCGGTAACAGCTGGTTTAATAAGATCACAGATATGAATAAGATATCACATTACAGCTGAAATGGTGAGCAAAAATCCCTTAATGACTATTTCCTATCAGATAGGGCAGCAAAGGTGTGCACGTTCAACATTAAGGTCCTGCCAAGTATGTCTTTGGACGGGGACCATAGCCTATTAGGCGTCAACATAAAAGGCTGGAGGAGGGTGTGCCAGATAGTGGAGCAGGAAAAGAGGATAAGGATATGGAAGCTCTGTCAAGTGGCGAAGAGAATGAACTTTCAAGCAAGAGTAAAAGAATTACTACTAAAGGATGACATAAAAGGAGGATAGTAGGCGTGGTAAAGGTAAAAGTCCATGGTGGAAGCAGCAGAGAAAGAGAAGATGGAAGGAAGAACTAAATGCTAAAAACAGAGCATTTAGAGAATGGTTCACAAAAAGAATAAGAGAGACTGAAGGTAAGTATAGGGAGGAAAAAATAAATGCAAAGACAAAAGTAAGAGAAGGGAGAAAAATATTAATGGAAAAGTGGACAAAATATCTAAAGACTAATGTAGAAGGGAGCAAGAAAGTATTGTTTATTCAAGGGAACCAAAGGAGGAGGGAAAATAGGAAAGAGATCTGAATTAAAGATGAAAAAGGAAGGATAATGGAGAGGAACGGGGAGCTGGGGAAATCATATTTTTAGAGATTGTTGGATCTGAAGAGGGAAATTGGAATGAGAGGAAGAAAAAAAGAAACTGGATGGAGAGATGGAGAAGGAAGTAGCAGATGTAACCTGGAAGGAGGTGGAAGAAGCTTTAAAAAGGATGAGGAAGGGAAAGGCACTAGGAGTGGACAAACTCATAATGGAAATGATAACAGCAGCAAGAAGCAGCAGAAGAGTATCAAGGACAGCGTGGAGGGAAAAGAAAGTTACAGAGGAGTGGACAGAAGGTATTATCATACCAATATTCGAGAAAGGGGATGGAAAGCTGTGTGAAAATTATAAAGGCATAACACTTATGTGTCAATTCACAAAAATTTACTAAAATATTCTGGATAGGAGAATGAGAAAAAGCGTAAAAGAAAGATGGAGACAGGATCAACATGGGACCAGAAAGAATAGGTCAGTGGTAGATTTAATATTTGGAATTAGACAGTTGATATAAAAGAGATCTGAGTTTGTAAAGGATCTGGTAATGGCATTCATGGATGTAGAAAAAGCATATGATAGCGTAGATAGGAAGAAAGTCTGAAAAGTTATGGATGAGGCTGGAGTAGAAATAGAAATGACTTGGAGAAGAAGGAATATGTATGATAATAATGTGAGTTGTGTAAAGACTGAGAGAGTGTGGGTGGAATGGTTCCATTTAAAAAATGGAGTTAAGCAGGGAAGTGCTCTCTCACCATTACTATTTGTTTTGGTGATGGAAATGATCATGAATAGAATGGCAGGGAAACTTGGTGAGGATAAAATGAAAACAATAATGTTTGCCGATGACTTGATGGTATGGGGGGAAAAGGAAGAGGAAATACAGAAACAGCTGCAGAAATGTAATGAGGAAGTGAAATAGTGTTGAATGAAATTTAGTAGGTGAGAAGTGAAGAAATGGTGATAAGGCAGAGAACAAGGCCAAGAAAGGTGATAGAACTGGATAGAGTAGAGTTGAAACAAGCAAAGTGCGTAAAGTATCATGGTTGTGTTATTGAGGCAAAAGGGGGCAGTACAGAAGATATAATGAGACGAGGGCAGCAGGGAGAAGTTTTCTACAGGTGTGTAAGAGACCTACTATGAAAAAGAGAAGTTCCCCTTAAGTGCAAGGAAGTTTTGTATAGAGCATACTTCATACCCATAGTACCTAACATATGCAGCGGAAACTTGGACTTTGGATAAAAGAGAAACGGAAAGTGGAATCCACGGGAATGAAGTTTTTGAGAAGAATACTAGCTAGCTATCACTAGAAGAGATAAGATTAGGAATGAAGATGTAAGAACAAAGTTGGGGTACATATAGTACATGAGGTAGTTGAGGAAGTAAGGATAAAATGGTATGGACACAATGAGGATGGGAGGGAAGAAGATTTCAAGTAGATTAATGTATATAAAGTTTGTAGGGAAAAGACTGCAAGGGAGACTACGGAAGAAATGGGTATGAATAATAGATAGCAGCAAGTGGGCAATCGGTAGGAGGAGAGTGGAAGAGAGTGCAGAAGGAAGTATAGGGGAAGGAGAGGCATATGGAGGCATTTTACTTAACTGACCCGGCCACAGCATGAAAACAGTTAATAATGATCATGTGCCTAACATGAGCAGATGCTACGTATTAACCGGTACACCCACTGTACAGTTGAGGCATTATTTTCGGTTACAAACCTACCATTGAGATGGATCAAACTTGGATAAGTCTTCATGTTGTTTAAAACATTTTGAGTTATTAGAGTGTATTATAATTGCCTTTAATCTATGTTTGGAAAAAATCAACTATAGTCATTTATTTTTTGTAGAATTTACAAAAAAACAAAATCAGTATAAAATCACAGTCATGTTATAACTCCTACACTAAAATCATAAGACCATCTTTTCAATTGATAATTTTGTGTTCAGATTTAATAATGGGTAAGCACTTCGGTGAACTTGCGTACCTACGCGGTATCGTCCAGTACAAGCTGTCCCCGTTCGAGCAGAGGGCGTTTGCCGGGGCATTCACCAAAGGTCTATGGAACATCCCAGTTCGTATTCGTGCTTCCATCTTCAGGGTCGCACCACGTAAGCTATAACATATATATAAAGTATCTCAGTTCTGTTAGTAGTTACACCCCTTTCATGTGCATTGAGGGCTGTTCTTACTACATCATGTAAACCCAAGAGAAGTTGACTGCATTTAATTTAAACCCCTTTTACTCATGCTTTGCCCTTTGGTTTGATGGTCAATTGGTCAGCGCCAATGCATGATATATATATATATATAATGACGCGAAAAATTTAAGGATTTTCTACATAAAATTGTTCAAAATCAAATTATGGCCACCAATAACATCCTCATAAGCCATATACTTTCAGATAGTAATCATATTAATTAATTAAATTAATGACCTGCTTTGAGCAAGAAAACTTGATCAGCCCCCTCGACTTAACCTTGGTAGTGTTTCCAAGTCTGTGCAGGGGGCTATGTGAACAGGCAATTGAACCCAGCTCTTCATAATATTAGTATTAGTATTATTATTATTATTATTAGCATTGCGTCTTACTACCCGTTCAGGTTATACACACTTACGCTAATGTGTAATGGTAGGGTGATTGTGAGATTAAATGGAGGACCTACAGTTTAACGTGGAATTCGAACCACGGTGGAGTCCTGGCATTCCCCACATTCACAAGATGTCTTGTCAGAGGTGAAGGAAGGGTTTGGTAATCAGATAAATCTGTGCCGGGACCGAGGATTGAACCCCGGACCCCAGCACAGAAGTCCGACACCTTGCCCCTAGACCACCAGGTCACCCTCTTCACAATAACATCAATACACTAGCATCTGAACGGACCACATTATTTTTAACCAATGATAAAATCAGTGGGCTGTTGGCATAAGGAACTGTGCAACTTTTTGAGGATCAGCCTTTGACATAATTGGTTCATTATCCTGGAGACACTGCTTATAATGAATATTTCAAGAAGGCTAGGCGGTACTACATGGTTGTCTTATCATTCCTGAAGTTTAAACTCACACATTTACGATCATGCAGGACAAATATAAAAACTACTGTATAATCTTTATTGTCAGTGAATTGTCATGTCTACCCATTGACTGAAAGTGTAAAATCATCTGATTAGTCCCCTCAAACGATTCCGTAAATGACCAATTTCACAAATTTTGTATGCCTAAAGACACTCATTCAGACTCTGGTTGGGTCCTTTTTGGATTTTTTCAAGTGATCCATAGATTAAGTACAGCCTCTACTTGTACGGGTTTCTCATGTGCCATTGTGCAAATGGTAAAATATACTAGTATATTACTTTTAAAATCACATTAAAAAAATTTAGTTACAATTTTTATATATCATTCATATAGGTTATTTTTATATAATAATTCTAAATTTAGGATATAACTTTTTTATTTTAATTGAAGTAATAAATATTTTTTGTGTGTACAGCTTTCATCCTGGGCTACCTTGTGTACAGCACTGTAGAGAGGAAACACGAACAGTTGATGCGCAAGAACCCGGATGACTTCAAGGACGATGAATAGACAGTCCCTTGGTCTCTAGATCCACATAGCTTCACTCGACTCTCCTTATATGTTAATAAATAAATACATTAATTAATAAGCTTCTTTGTTTTGATCAGTGATTTTAATAAAGAGTAAAACCTAAAGAATGGTTCTTGTCATAAGTTCTCGCCTAGTTCATCCATTCCTAGATTCACTGATGAGCACATGAGGAATCTCACAAAGGTCTGTGTCTCTCTTCTCCTACATCTGATAAGACTTTTATTGCCTTGTTTCATTCATTTATTATTCATGGTTGGAGGTGTGTGGTCTCTGGAGGCGAGAAGGATGACCTTTGTAGGAAAGGAGGGTGACCTTGAGGAGTGGGTAGGCGGTTAGAGTAGCCCCTAGTTTGTATGAACGCTAACCTGGCTCCCCAAATACAAGCAAAATGCATTGATACAAGAACGATGGCATTAATTGTTATTTAGATTCCAGCTTTGTTTGGTAAAATAAATAAAGAATATATGCTTCTTTTTTTTTTTAGTTAAGTTCTAAAATGTTTCAAGTAGATTTGAAATTTATATAAATCTAGAATTCAAAAGTTGGTTACATCCACAAATATCAGTTCGAAAACACAAACTCTATCACTTGTCCGATCATTAGGCAATACACATATTAGTGCTAACACTGAATTGAATTCAAATAATGAAAGTTAAATTTAGTATTCATTAAAAGTATAATAGAACAGTACAGTCTATTGAAAGAGTAGCGCATTAAGACAATGCGGCCACCAAGGCGGGTATACTTCATTTTAATCTGTGAGATATACTGCCATCAAGCATTCTTCAGTGGAGGTGTAAAACGTCAATTTTACATTTGGAGATATTGGAATATTATTAGAAAATTCCTAACCCACACTAATAAAATATTAATTCAACATTTCTGCTATTTTATGGTTGGTGTTATACTCCTTTTTTCTAAAATTCGTTCTTAATATTTAATTGTTGGGTCTACAATCCTTATTAAGTTATCTCCTACCATAGTAATTTTGGATTATTACTAGTGTTGATAAACATGATTGAAAAATAATTTTTAATCAACCCAACCAGTGTCGATGGATTTTACTAAAGCAACAAAAATGTGTAGCACAACTTTCTTCAGAAGGGAAGTCAAGCCGTCGGTCTCATGTTGATTGTGGCATGTAAAAGAACCCTGGAAGGGATGTGAAAATACCTTTACTGGCAAAATTGGTATACACTTTTCCTTATACCCAGAGAAATTCTTGCGTGTTGATATAATCACTTGGTTCAGAAAGCACACATTAAATAAATATAATAATAATAATTAATTTTCTCTTAAGTGCCTTTATAAAAAAAAATTAGAGGAGAACATTGTCTACAAAACAGGCTCTTAGTTTCATTTTCAATCCTAGTTCCGTTTTTGTACTATCTTGAAGTGAAACATTTGGTGTAAACATTTGGTGTAAACATTTGTGGAGTTTCTCGTCATGGGAAATGTGGTAGCTGACAGCTAGCAGAATCTTTAAAGAACAATCAAGAGGTAAAGAAAAGTTGTTTTTGTCAACGTTTTAACTGCCAAAAGTGACAACAAATTAACATATTATGTTTTTGTAGGTCAAATGAGTTGGTGAATGGATTCATGAGAGTATATCTGGTAGCTTTTGCTAGCTGTCAGTCAACACCCCTCTCATGGCAAATGGACTATATTATCCACCTGTTATATAGATAGGGAAGCGCCACAAAGCAATCTCGCCCGGGCATGAAATTTACCATGGGGCCGTCCCTGTTTGTATACCCTAAAATTATACATTTCCCCCCCTGCTATTGTATGTAAAACAGCTTCAAAATATGTTAAGAAATTATTAATAGAGGTAATGTGGGGTTTATTGACTATTTCAATTCAAATAAAATAACCTCTCATCTTTTTCTCTCACATTAAAATTCAAAGTATTATCAATATAAAATACAAACTCCCCCTCTCAGTCATTCCTAGATGTAAAAGGTATTTGTGGGGAAATGGTGTATAGAGCATACGTCATATGCAAAGTAACACATGCAGCAGAAACTTTGACTTTGGATAAAAGAGAAACAAGGAAAGTGGAGGCCATGGGAATGGAGTTTTTAAGGAGCATGCCAACTGTCACAAGATGGGTTAGGATTAGGAATGAATATGTAGGGTCTAGAGTTGTGGTACAAGTGTTACATGAGATAGTAGAGGAAGCTAGGATGGGATGGTATGGACACACAATGAGGGTGTGGAGAGGATTCCAAGAAGTTTGATGGATATGAAGTATGTAGGGAAGAGACAGCAAAAAATACCGAGGAAGAGATGGGAAGAACGGATAGCAGCAAGTGTGCAAGTGAGAGGAGGAGAGTGGAAGAGAGTGCAGGAGGAAGAATGGTGGAAGGACAGAGGGAGAGGAGGGATTTTACTAAACAGACCCAGGCGCTGGCTGGAAACTGTTAATTATGATGATGAAGCTAACGCAAAGAGCTTACTATCACATGTAATTCATCATCATGAGTAAGATTTCTAAGGTTTATATAAAATATATTTAGTTTAGGTTTAGGAAAACCATTAAAAAATAACTATGCTCTCTAATTATGTTTAATTTTTAGCCATTGTTATTGAAAACTAGGTCCATATTAATATCATAAAAAGTATCTTATTAGTGAAACAAACTATAGTAGAAATGCTGGTAATAATAAATTACCTGGTTATGTATAATGCGTTTACATTTTTATTCCCGTAGGTGGGGTCAGGGCTACTAAGGGCCCAGTGCATAGCTTTGCCCAGAGGCTTACAATGCGGCTAAGACCATAGGTGTACGGCGAAAATTATTTGGGGGGTTAAAAAAAAGGTCTAATTTACTATCACAAGATGAAATCTAGCCCCCTTGGCCTCAGCGAAAACTTGCTGATAACTTATGTGTCCACTTCAATTTCTTTGAAAACCCTGAGAAGCGCAAGGCTGATTAAATGATCTTGTGCCATAATGTTACACAGCTAGCTTTTCAATATTTTCAATGTCTAAAATGACCTTTCAGGTGAAGCGGTAGAGATGGGAAGAATTACCAGTATTAGAAGAAGTATACTCACATTTGGATAAAATGTTTCACTACACTTTAAAAATAACTTTTATTGCAGTGCTTGGCCTGTCTTTTATACTTACACTGCTCCACTTCTTTTTCCACAATTGAAATTCTGCGAAGAACGTGTCAGAATGTGGAAAAAGTTATCTGTAGAAATCTACACTCAGTTGCAAGTTTTGGCCACTTTCATCATCTGCAAGATGTTAAGGGATCACTTTTTGGATGTTTGAGAGAAGCTGGTTGTGATTTCGGAAGCGTTCCTTTAATTGCACTATTACATTGTCTAGAAATGCTATAAATTTACCCTCTTGTATTCCTCTGGACCTGACTTTTAAACATTTGCTCTGTGAATCTGACACACAGCTGATCTGGGCATTGCGATCATGCTGCCAACATCTGACTCCAGTCTTAATGCTGTTTCACACAGTGTCTTAAATTCTTCTTCATAATTACTGTGTTGCAGTTCTAAGACTTCCAAACTCTATTGACATGAAAGCAGGCTTCAGAAATATCAATATCTACTTTTTGCATTGCCTTTGACAGCTGCGGTGTAAAAAGGAATATTTTCTCAATCACAATGAGGCACATTATAAACTGCCCTGCAGTATTGCACTATAGTAACTGATGTGCCAAATTTGAAGTTTCTCGATTTCCTGAAGACTGAAGTTTTTCCAGTGCATTAACTACTGACTTATACACTTCTTTGAATTTCATAAATGCCTCGTGTTTACCAGCCCATCTTGTTTCGCACAGAGAAAGGAGAGATGTTCGTTTTGAAGTAGGGGAATTTTGAACAATGCCTTTAAACACAGAATTTCTGTTTATGTAGCTTATTCGCAGTTTTGAAGTAGGTGAATTAAGAACAATGCAGTCTTTAAACACAGAATTTCTGTTTATGTAGCATATTCACAGTAGAAAGCTATCAGGAGAACAGACTATACACAAACACCCCCTTCCCCTCAGTGTACGCCCATGGCTAAGACAGCACTGAGTGACAATGAGTTTCCACATTCCCAATACCATAGATTAAGTAAATAATATGAAACCCTCATGTTTAAAAAACCATATATGGGTAGTGTGTGTTTGATGCTTCTCATCCAAAACAATAAAGATTTATAAAAAAAAATTGCCCTCAACTGAATGACGATCTAGTTCAGTCGATATAATATTTGAGATTACTATTAACATAACGAGACTACTTTATTTTATGAGGGAAACCTTACTTTGTCACCAGGAGACGTTGCATCACTTAAACTTAACCCCTATACATTGTTATGATACAACCATATAAAGAAAATACAAACTAAAACATTTAAAATAATCACAGGAAATAAAGTATGATGTATAATGTAATAAATTAAATAAATGTAATTATGGAAATCATTTTTAGTTATTAGTGTTGCTTGTCTTAGTTAATTTCCACTTCAAGAAAGAAAAAATCAGCTTGCTTAAGGACATCTTGGTAAGTAAAATACTAAATAGTACAAAAAAAGAAACTACCATAATATATGAATGAAGTCTTTGAGAAGAATAAGATTTCCTACACAAAACACAATATGTATTAACTTTATTAGGCCTACTCAAAAAATATATAAAATTAATATGGTTAATAAAAAGCATAACTATAGGACTATATTATTTTTAATATATGGTGTTCACAAGTAAATAGGGGATCCTAGTATTGTTGTGATGGATTCCAATATTCTATGTTAACATTGTAATAGCTATCAGATATTAACCTCCAAAGTCAAAGAAATTAAATTAAAAAACTATTTTAGAGTCAAATTTAATGTTATATTGAGTCCTTAAAATTTGGATTCAGGACATCACTTCATAGGATGAAGGCAAATAGAATATAAGATAATAATGAATTCGTTATCAAGATACAAAAAGTCCAAGGAACCTTCATTTGAAAAACTCGGGAATTTTATTTCTTAATGGTACTTAAAGTTTTGGTATTTTCTCCAAACAAATGACCACTGGATTTTGAACCAACTGTGGTGTTACTTTTTTGAGTACTGGTACCTATTTTAATGACTTTTTTCAGATATTTACTGGGTAGATTGGAATTTATTTTCGGCAGCATGCTTAGTTGAGTCTTACATTTTTAACAACAAAGAATAGATCTCCTCACTCCTCTTGTCAAATGTTCTAAATAGCATTGTTGCCAGAACAATTCACAATTAGTTTTCAAAATGTGAACAACTCAGGGGGAAACGAATCCAAATCAGAAACGAGGTATTAATGAAACTAAGTGAATGAAAATAGAATAAGAGAGAATACTAAACAATTAAATCATAAGATCCTATTTCCACATTCCGGTGAATTTGTTTTTCGCGCTATAAAGAGTTCACAAATTTACCACCCGACTAATTAAATCGATACATGGTTCGTATAGTCTTGAGTCCTCGAAAACAAATCAGTTATTTGTGAGTAAATTGATCTCTAGTTGACACGTCGTGTTTAGAAAACGATTATTATACTAACATAAATAAATATTAAAATTTTTAAATTGCACAAAATATCGTCAGGGTCTCAAACTTTAATACAATAACTATTATTATGTCCACTAAGTGTTCTCGTTGGGCAATTTCAAGTACAGAAATTGTAGCACCCTAATTAAGTTAGACGGTACAATATATTTTGATTGAATTATCACATTTGTACACGATTATATCTGTACCAATTATTGTAGTTTTTTTTACTTGGCCGGTTATTTTGATCATATTAGCCGTAGTGTTATACTAAAATTTGCATTATTAAAATAACTTTAATCTTAGATAGTTTATTATATATCTTGAGTTACGTTATGATTATTTCTAGAAATTATTTTACTCCTAGGTACCTTTTATTTTATTTTGTTGGCTAAAAACGTATCTATTATTTACTTTATTGTGGTTGTTGAGTTCTTGTGTCTGGTTGATTAGAATAGTTTTAATAATAATAATAATAATAATAAAAAATGTTTATTTCAAATTGTTTTGTACACACACTATTTATTTGTGTTATATCCATTTCGGATTTTGCTTATGGCTCTGTGAAATTTAGTAAAAAAGACTTGGAAAATCTCAGGTATATATGTATATTTTTTGTAGGTTATGCTGGACTAGATATATTTTAAGATATATTTGTTTTAGTGGGTTTCGCTTTATTATTTAAACAGACACAATCTCCAATGCTACAGTAGATTTACCACTTCTTTGGTGCTGAGTGACAGCTATGAAAAGTTACCAGACCAAATTATGTATAGTTAAAACTAACCATATTATGATCTGGAAAAACCTATGTTTAGCAGCTGTCACTTTTGACAGTAAAAATTTAGGTCTATACAAGAAACATATGACAATTCTATTTATTTTTTTATTTATTGTTGACCTCTATATGTTGATGTTAGGCCTAAGATTATTAATTTTTTTCTACAATATTAACCATTTAATCCCATATTTTTTTTTTATAGTTAGTGATGGATCGAATGAAATTTTCAATTAGCTTTTTTAGCAATTATTGTATACAATTTTGGGTGTTGAAACATTTATCTAGCATTAATATACATACACACATACGTACAACTCTACCTGTGCATGTAGCTCAGGAAAAATTAACTCTGTACGGAATCCATTCTCACTAACTTTATCCATACTCTCCTATCCTTACATACTCCTTTCGCTTCTACAACATCCATACACCGAGTCATGCATGCTTTTTTATTCTTAGAACTCTTCATGGTTTTCTTTTTCACATATTCGTCTACGACATTTAGCCAAGTCTTACATGGGCTACCCCTTCCTTTTAATCCAAACACTCTACCTCTACTCTACTTTGTCCAAATAAATACATTATTACTAATTTATTATAAATACTAATAATATCCCCTAGGATGTCCTAAGTTGAATTCCACTGCTCTAAATAACACAACTGCTTATGTTTCAGGGAAGAAGTTCGTCAAATGTTCCATCATGCGTACAACAGTTACCTGGAGTACGCCTACCCATATGACGAGCTACGGCCACTCAGTTGTGATGGGGTGGACACATGGGGGAGGTGGGACTACACTCTCATTATTAATAGTGACACTGTTCTAGGTGAAATCAGAAGTGAATGCCATATTTTAAAAATATTGTTTAATCTATAGAAAATATTGATTTTAAAAAAACAATCTTGATACGTTTATATATTGCGACATGCAACAAATTATTATTACTATAATTTTTATTATTTTTTTCTTACAACAGCTCCATTTCTTTTATTGGTGAACTTAATCCGCCAATGCATCCTGTCCTCTGCCTCTTCCTTCAGGTCTCGAAATTTTCTTTTTTCCATCAAGTCATCTAGTATTTAAATCCTCCTTCTTCCTAAGCTCCTCTTTCCTTCAAACTTTCCTTCCATGACGTTGTGTAGAAGACACTTCCTCCTAAGGATGTGTCTGATCCAATTTGCTTTGTGCCGAAGAATCACATTCATAAAGGTTCTCTTCTCACCCACTCTTCTTAAGATTTCTTCATTTGTCATCCTGTCTGTCCAACAACCGGTAAACTTCTCAAGTATTTTCCAGCACCATATTTATAAGCTCTCCAAATATTTCCTTTCCATCTTCCTAAGAGTCCAAATTTATGCTCTATAAAATGTGATGCTCCAAATGTATAATTTAATCAGTTCAGCCCTTAAGGGTCTCTCTAAACCAACTTTGTCGTGTTTGAGTTAAGCCCCATTTACTGATTCCATGTCCATAAGTCCGTAGTCCATGGCTCGTAAGAAATTGATGCCACAATATCAGATTGCTCTGTCTACAGAGTCCTGATACATACCCTTATCTTGTTTCATACTTTGTATAAGTTGCTCAGCTTTAACTCTCCAAGTACTAGTTATACAGACTACCGATCTTAGTTGAGTAAATATGTGCATATGCATAGAAATAAAAACACTAATGGCAGCGAAAGGATCCATTGCTAATTATAAGTTTGATAGGTCAACTCGAGTTATAAATATGTGTATTGGGATTGTACTTAATTTATGTAGGCACTACATTTCAAGTATCTCCAGAATGCTTTCTCTAAAAGTTGTTTTAGATTATTTTATTGACTAACTGACTGCTTGGTGGTTGCTCCTTGCTGTAAACAATTTTTTTTTTCAAAGACTTTTACTGGACGAAGTCTCTATCGTAAGGGTTGGCACGGTCACATTATTAGGGATATGAACAGTAGTCCTATGGATGTGAATAGAATTTGTAAAGACCAAGGACCACGGACTAAAGACCTACAAACGCTGAGTATATAGAAGGGGCTTTAAATTCCTAGAACACAAAAGAGGTACCTAGTAGCCTAACATTTAGTAAAATGTTATTTTTTTTCTCAAAATAGCCTTACATGTATTTTTGGATCATGAAGCTAATTACATATTTTCACAAACAGCTTATTACAATTTATTATTATCATTATTTTAGCTTGTGAGACTGACACAGAATTTGGTACTAAACTATTGAGTAATTTTTAATATAAGCTTAAATATGTTATAAAGAATAATCCTGATAAACAAGAACATTTAGTAGTAGAGAGGTATTGACTTAAGTCTTAAGATAATATGGGTCTTCTTAAACTAATCTCCAACAAATGCCAGGCCTATCATTATTGTCACCTATAGGTGCTTCTAGAAGTTCACTCACAAAAAAATCACTAAAACTTTTACTTATTTCTCAAATATATGAATCAAAGCTATAAAAAAAAACCTTCACTCTTTAGAAAAATGCTCCCCAATATGGAAATGGAATGTAAAGTCAAGCAAGGTTTGAAAATAAATTATGTATGTTCAAATAAAAATAATTAATTCTAAACATCAGCCCAGATATGTACTAATCGTATCTAACATTCACTATAGAGACTATAAGAATGATTTAAAAATAGAAAAATAAAAACTTAATTTGTAGAAAGTTGAGACTAAAGGCCGAACACCCTAAACCATCAAATCTTACTAATATGTCTGTGAAAAAAAGGGAACTTATTCAGCTGTATGTATATATTTTAGTATTTTAAACTAAAAAACCAATAAAAAATAATTTATATCTTAAACACATAACTATATACTTTTGTTTTTTGTTCTTAAATAATGTTTATGTTGACATGCATACACAATATAAATAACAACAATAATAGGCCTATGTAAAATAATTTTGGTTTGTATGTGAACCAAGCCCTCTTTTTATACCTGATCCTAATAAACAGGATAGTGAAAGTTGATTAAAAAGGAACTACACCTCTAATGTTGGTAAGAAATTACACTTTGAAAAAAAATCATCCCAGGCTAAGCTCTCAGGCATACTAGCCACTCACCTCACCATGTAATATTTGTCTAAACAGCTATTCTTTGACCCTGATTGATGCCCTCGACACTTTGGCTGTCATGGGCAACTACACAGAGTTCCAGCGAGTAGTTAAGATCGTCACCTCCAGGGCCAACTTTGATGCCAACATCAATGTGTCTGTATTTGAGACCAACATCCGCATCATCGGAGGTTTGCTGAGTGCGCACTTACTGTCACACAGGTAGACAACATACTCTCTGGTTTTAATAGGAAGCACATTATTTGAAAATATGTTGCCACAATGATGCAAATAAAATATTATATATAATTATATTTACATTCTTGGTCCATTTAGCTTGTAATATAAAGATAAATTATTTAGCAATCCATAAGGAGACCTATTATTGAAAGCTTTTGATAACATTTTAGATTACCCTTATAATTAATAAATCAAATAATACACATTTCTAGAATGACAAATTTTAATTACTTCCAATCAATGTTGGTGGTCGAAAGTGGGCTTCCTCTAAAAATCAGGGTTCATATGTAATTTTTTGCTGGAAACATCTGCATTATCAAAGTATTGCTGAGTGCATACTTACCTACTGACACTGACAATAACCACATCATCGGATGTTTGCTAAGTGGCACCTAATATTGCATAGGTAGCCAACATATATATCAAGTGTATTTGAAACTTTGAAACTTTGGTTGACTTTGAAAATTTTATCAGCTACAGCTTTTCTTCAAAAAAATGCTGGCTCTGACAAATAAGAATCTCTGTCAAAGGATTAAGGTAGCAAAAATACTTGATTTATGTTGGGTGACTGTCACTCTGGGATGTTATGAAGTTTAAAAAATAATATGTCCATATGAAAAAATCTGAAGTATTATATATAGTTGAATTGCATTTAATTTATCAGTTTATAACTAAATACTGCAAATAATTTTTCAATAAAACCTTTTATAAATTATTTTGGTGCATAAAATTATATAAATAAATAGGCTCTATAATATATATTTTCACTCATAAAACAATTAAGTTAATAAACCAAATTCAAACCTCGATTTGGCTTGGAGAATAATTCATATATTCGATTTGTTTTTTCTTAGAATTGATAAAGTGGACTTTGCTCATGAAGTTTTTTTTTGTCGCTTAATGGTTTAAAATGCAAAAGCTAGCATAAATCACCAGTTTTAGTCACTTCAAAAGTATTTCTTGTACAAGAAACCTTAGCAACATTGGAATATGTTTAGTATAGGATTATCCCACCAGATGTGTAAAATACCCTAAGAAGATTCTATGAGTTAAAATATTTCTGGCATGTGGAATATGGCATTTTTGGTAGGGGTGGGAAAAACCGTGGTTATCGGTGATCACCGTGACTCTGATTTTAAAATATCGATGATTTATACCAGTGATTATTCACAGTGACTCGCAGGCACTACCGTCAAATGGGGTGAATAGAAACAGTGGGGTGAATAGCAACAAAACTTTGAAATTTTTTTGAAAGCAACTGACAGATAAACCAACAAAAAAACAGCATGTTTTTTTTTTCTGAAGTTGGTCAACCATTATTTAGTTAAGGAAATTGTGTTTAGTTATGTTGGCAACACTGTTAGTTTATGCATTCGTCTTCTCAAGTTAAGATAACATTTTTCTGTGTTTTGGCGCTCAAAAAACTTCTGTTATAAGTACCAAATTATTAGGCATAATTCAGTAAAAACATATGTTAATTGAAACAAAAGGTATTTTAGCATTTAATTTATGTGTAACTAGTTCACATTTTTAATACATTTATTGCAATGAATTTTTTTTTACTCCTACCTCACGGTTTGGAATGTGCAGGGGGAATAGAAACACAGTGTTTCTATTGACCCCACCACTTTTATTTGCTATTATTTTTTATTTTTATTCTAGATTTGAATGTTACTATGCCTCGAAAGTACAAGCCAAACCCTGGAAGTGGAAAGCACTATAAAAACCACTCAGCAGAGAAAATTAAGATGGCTGTTGAAGACCTGAAAGGAGGGCTCAGTGTGAGAAAAGCAGCGGAAAAACATGATATTCTTTACAGCGTGCTATATAGACATTGGAAACGAGGTGACCAAATGAAAAACCATGGTGGACAGACTGCCTTAACTTCACTAGAGGAAAAACTTCTTGTATATCGACTACAAATATGTGGAGAGTGGGGTTACCCCATTGATTCATTTACATTGAGGATCATAGTTAAGGAATTTTTAGATCATCAGGGAAAGACTGTTAGACAATTTAAGGACAATATGCCCGGTCGAGATTTTGTTTACTCCTTTATGCAACGCCATAAAAATGCTCTATCAATGAGAATGTGCCAAAACATAAAAAGAAGCAGAGCTGCAATAACTCCAGAAGTTATTAACGCATATTTCGACAGACTTGAAGAGGAGCTCAAAGATGTCCTGCCTTCAAACATAATAAACTATGACGAGACAAATCTATGCGATGATCCCGGGAGGCGTAAAGTTATCATACGAAGAGGAAGTAAGTACCCCGAGCGGGTTATGAACTCAACAAAAGTGTCCACTTCCGTGATGTTTGCTGCTGCAGGAGACGGGACTATATTGCCTCCTTACGTTGTATACAAGGCACAACACTTATACCAAAGCTGGAGGGAAGGTGGCCCCAAAAACTCCCGATATAACAGAACCAAGTCCGGTTGGTTTGACTCCTACTGTTTCGAGGATTGGGTAGAAACTGTAGCTCTCCCTTATTTAAGAAAGCTTGATGGGAAAACGTTTCTAATAGGAGACAATTTGGCATCCCATCTATCACTGGAAACAATAAAAATGTGCTCAGAAAGCAATGTTAGTCTTATATTTTTACCGAGCAATTCAACTTAACTTGACGCAGCCATTGGACGTTGCATTTTTCCGTCCGATGAAAATTCTCTGGCGTGGAATTCTTGAAGAGTGGAAAAAAGGACCGGGCAGGACTGAGCCAACTATCCCAAAATACAAGTTTCCTGGTCTCCTGAAGAAGCTGTGTGACGGGCTGAAGGAGGGAAATGTAATTGCTGGTTTTAAGAAATCCGGAATAGTGCCCCTCTGCAGAGATCAAGTATTGAGGATGCTGCCTCACACCGATATATCCAAGGAAACCAATGAATAAGTATCAACGGCTGAAACAATCGATAACAGCTTCAAAGAGCTTCTCAAAAGCATGAGACATGATGACTTGCCCAAACCTCGAAAGAAAAGAACAAAAATTGACGTCATTCCTGGTAAAAGCGTGGGTTTAACTGATGTTAACATTGAAGACTCTACAGGCCCAGTAAACCAAGACCCTGAACATTCTTTATCTACCACCAAAATTTCTACTATCTCTAAATAAAAATAAGGCAAAACGAGTTCTGCTAGATTCATCATCAGATAACTCTGACTTTTCCCTTCGGGAGAGCGATGAAGACTCAAACATCTTGTCTGAAGAGGAAGACATTGATACTGCCTCAAGTGGTCCTAATGGTACTTCTCTTCTTCCTGGAGACTTTGCAGTGGTTAAAGTGTATGGAAAAACAAAGGAATCTTTCAGATTGTATGTCAGCAGAGTCTCTCATCCTTCAGGTGCTGGATATATAGGTACTTTCTACAAGCGAACACCTCAGACAATGAGGTTTTCTGAAACTCTCGAAGAGTCATACTTCAGCCACCAAGATGTAGTTCACAAGCTGTCTACGCCTATTTCCAGCTCTTCCGCTCGCTTTAAAGACATGATTAGTTTTCCAGATGACCTAAGCGACTTAACAATCTATTAATTGATTGATTGTTTGCATCTTTTATTTCTACTTAAATAATTACTGTTAGATTTGGTATTTTTGTTAGTTTTCATTTTCTTAATTCTCTATTGTCAACCGTAAACATTTTGTTTCAAGATATGAAGGGTTTCTATACAAATTCTAACCCTCATCTATAAATAATGTAAGAAGTGTTTCTGTATACTTCTCACATCAGTAAATAATATAAGAAGTGTTTCTGTGTACCCCTAACATCCGTAAATAATGTAAGAAGTATTTCTATTTAACCCTCAACCTGAGGAATAGAAACACACATGGTCTTTAAGCTACTGTTTCTGTTCACCCCACCCAGTGGGGTGAATAGAAACACCAAGTTTTTTAAAAAGAACACACACATGCAATTCAATTTTTTTAAATATTTTCTGGTAAAATTTATGGGTAAAACAAGACCCAAGTTTTAGGCAAGTTACACGATTTTATCTTTAGAACTACTAGTGTAGCATAGACTAATAACATGGAAAGTGTTGCTATTCACCCCATTTGACGGTATCTCTTGCCTGACCAAAATTTTGTCACGATTGCAGTATCAATATTTAATTCCAGTCATTATTATAGTCTTTAGGCCTATTCTGCTTGTAAAACTGTTATTGGTTCATTCATTTTAACAGCCATTACACTTGTGATGTAGTCAGAGAGGTTCACACTTCACAACTCAACCAAATATATTACATTTTAAATACTAGAAATAAGTCTTTGGTTTGGACGTTTATGTTTGATTTAGTACAAAGTAAATTAGTCAAAAATCTTAAATGATTTTACTGTAAATAAATTCTGTTTAGGGAGATAAGACACTCCAAGTGATCAAGTTTGGGCTCTTTATCAAATAATTTTTATTGGAACAGCAAAGGAAATTAGACTGCTACTGGCTGCACCTGTGAATCACCATATCACCAGATACCAACTAATACTGATATTTTGTCAGTCACAGTCACCACTTTCACACTCAAGAGTGCTCAGCTCTTTGCATCTGGGAAGTGTATCGCAATACACCGATCATTGATACTCTTGAGTTATAGTCACTGGGATTGTGATGGTGAACAAGGAGTTTTGGTGAAAAAATCACTCTCATTGATATACTTCCCATCTCTAATTTTTAGTACATAGCTAAGTGTAAACAGCAGCACATTTTAGGTGATTGCAATTGGTTCAGTTAAGAAAAACCATTTTACAAAAAATTGTAGCATGTATGTAATGACTTTTAAATCACAAACTGTGCATTATTCCAAAGCAGAGATTTTTAAGGTTATGGTGAAGATATAATTGGTGAATATAGAATTAAAATTTTAACCTAGATATGGGTTGCACGGCATTGCTCGAGTTTTGGATTAACTACCTGGAAATGAATTTTCACAAAATATTTTTTTTTATAAACTCTAGCTTCTTTAACTAATCCGACACCTTATCTCGGTCGGTGGCGTGTCTATCTAATGAGCTAAGTGTCCCGAGTTTGATTCCCGGCATGGTCGAAAAAAATTTATCAGTGGTGAAATGGGAGTTTACCCTTTCACAGTGATGAATTAATGGCCGAGGACTGGATGTTGTGCTGGCCCTAGTCTGTTATATTATAAGGCATATGAAACTACAACAGTCCTAGCAAGCTGGTAGTGGAAAATATATGGCTTGAATAAAAAACTGACCCGAGCCACAGCCTGGAAATAGTGATGGATGCATAAAAACTTGTTTATATGATTAAAAACATAGTTTTACAGTAACAAGGGAGCCAGAGGGGGAGGAGGGTTTGTACTGGGTACCTTCGGTCAAGAGGTATCATCTTGTAAAAGAAAAGAAATGAATAGGTTGAAAAAACATTTTATAATAGTTAATGAATGATTTAGTATAACTTTTCATTTCTTCTCTTTTTACACGTCACAATTTTCACTTATTCACACATAGTTTTAAATTATCAGAACTATTCCTTTTTCAAATAAAGACACATTTAAAACACACAAAACACTAATAAAAGATATGTTATGAGTTCAGTTTCTGACTTTGACATTCCAATAGCAATCTGCACATTATTCTCTTTGTTGGTTCTTCTCGCTCTTTACCCCTCCCCTCTAACTCTGCATTATTTTATAAACCACAGCCCGAAAAAGTAGAGAGACGAGTAAATAATGGGTTATTCATCACCGGACACACATTGTAAGGCAAATAAATAACCTAAATCAAGAAGCTTAAAATTACAAGCCTATAAATCTGTCGATCTCAATTTGAGCTTGAATGACTATTTCAGACTCGACTCGAAAATTTGAATACTCACAGATTTTCAATTATTAACTGTGTTATTACAGGAATGAGTATAGACTCGTTTTTTAAATCATTGGCAAATGTATTCATTCCACATTTAAAGATTAATTATATATGGTAGTTATTCCACTGATTCTCTTTTTACAGCTCACATATAACAAAACATCTTAATGACTTGTGTGATGAAACAGCTATAATACTTATCACATTGCTACTTGATGAAACAGAAATTCTTTAATCATTAGATGAGGCTGTGGTTTGACTCCTTAAGTGATCTAATTCAGAGATAATATAATCTTAGTAGTGGTCATAACTGTGACCTTGCATTCCATGTGTAGAGGTAGTTTTACTAGATGTAGTGTTCATGTCAAGATTATTGATAAGCTCTAGGAAAATATGCCGTCCATTGTTGAAAGTGTCCAATTTTAGTCACAATCTTAGATAAAGTCCAGAAGTTTTGGTAAAGGGAGTTTTTGTCATATAGCTGGACATTTTCTAGAATAAACTTTTTTGGTCATAAAAAATCTTCATACCTAAGGAAAGTAAAGGGGTTGGTAGTTGGCATCCAATCATTTATTTATCTATATTAAATTATATTCCAATTTAGGATAAAATAAAAAACATCTTTACCACAACATGCGTGGCAATTTCAGAATAGGATGAGTTATCAACACAAAATATGCAGATGATATAGCATTGCTGGCCAAAAATAAAGAGGAGTTGCAGGAAATGATGAATCAACTAGTGGAGATAGGGAGAAAATATGGCATAGAGATTAACATTGAGAAGTCAAAAGGGATGATGATTTAAAAAAAATGAAGAGCTAAAAATATAAATTGGGAAATTTTGTAGTCTGTATCACAAAAATAAAATAAACATTATTTTAAGAGCTTTGGGACTGCACTGGACCTATAATCTGTTGTAAACTAATTGTTTACAGGTAAAAAATATTACAACATAAAAGCTATTTATTAATAATAGATCACAACTTAATACAACATGGCGACATAAGAATAAGATTTTATTGTGTATACCAAACTCTTCTTGTTTATTCTCCATGGCAACCAAACTTCATTACAAATGTATTCCAACATCCTGGCCACTCTATTTATGGCCATTTCCATTACTACTTCAATGGGCTCTCCTCTGTTCACTCCATTTTTATTTGAAACCATTTTGTCCACTCCTTCTCTGTCCAAGCTGGTGGCTGAATCTAGGATTTTATACAATCTTTTGAGAAATTACTAAATATATATATCTGGCTCACGCAAACCACTAATCAAATAGGCCCTACATATTTATGATCACATGATCTTATTTTACTTGTTGCTGTAAATTTCAACCCAAAAAACATTTTACACGGTGCACCAACCCACCCCCACACTTCCTCTCTCTCTCTCTCTCTTTATCACCACACCCGAACAGGTAGTAAGACGCGGTGCTAAATATTAATTAATTGATCACCACATACTTTTAGTGCTTGGCCCAGACAAATTCTTAAGTGATCTATTTGAACTGAAGTTATTGTTGGTAGAGCTGGCGTGCCTCTAGAGCCTGGGTGGCCCTGTAATGGCCCGCTCCTACAACTGGCAGAGGACGTTGCCCGACGACTGATAACAGCATTCGACACAGCCACAGGGATGCCATACGGGACGGTGAACCTGCGCCATGGCGTGCCAAAGGGTGAGACTAGTGTCACTTGCACTGCTGGTATTGGCACCTTCATCCTAGAGATGGGGGCTCTCTCGAGGCTGACGGGGGATCCTCTTTTCGAGGAGGTAGGGTTCACTATTACACCCAGGGAGGCAATGGGCAAATAACGATAGTCACTGCCTTGTGTGTTTGAAAATGACTCACAGTTTGTAAAAGAGACCTTGTTGCAGATGTGGCAATAGAGACCCTGTATGTTTGTACCTGACTGTTGCAGGTGGCTATGAATGCGCTCTATGCTCTCTACCATCACCGTTCACCCATTGGCCTGTTGGGAAATCATGTGGATGTGCAGACTGGGCGCTGGACAGCCCAGGATGCGGGTATTGGTGCAGGCGTTGACTCATACTATGAGTATTTGGCTAAGGGTGCCATCTTGCTTCAGAGGCCAGAACTGATGCATATGTTCCAGGAGGGTCGGGTGGCTATTGAGAAGTACCTCAACAGAGACGACTGGTACTTATGGGTGTCCATGGGCAAGGGCCAGGTCACCCTTCCTGTATTCCAGTCCTTGGAGGCTTATTGGCCTGGGGTGCTTAGTCTCATCGGTCAGTTGCTAACTACCTAACACATCACAAGGGCGATATATACTAACCATATTAGAATACAAGGTGTGGCTATACAAAAACTGGACTGCAAACACTAAATGTGGTATGCGCTGCAGCATGAAAAGGGGAGGGGAGTGGGGGCCTGAAACTATTGTTGAGCTTGAATCTTCCCACATCTTACGAGTTCAATTTCATTCTGGTAGGTCATTTAATTAGTGCTCATGTGTCATTTGAAGTAGACACTAACGTGCTGCATTGCTTTAAAAATCGAGCAGCGCATTAACCTCAAATTTTTTATAAAATTGAGAAAAAAATCTTTGGAAGTTAATTTTAATTTGTAAGGTAAATCTTTTGGGATAATTGCATGTACCATTTTCAAGTTTTCTAGTGGCACAAAAGGTTCAGCAAGAGTCAGGAAATGATAGAAGAAAGCAAACAGCAGGGTCTCTCGAGTATTTTGAAAACTGATGAATGCATTGAGAAAGTCAATCGAATAATCTAGAATTATCAATGTCTGAACATTTTAATTATTGCAGACATGATCAACATTGTCAAAGAGATTGTACAGTAAATCTTACATGACTGATTTAACATGAGAAAGTTTGCAAAAATAGTCCCCAAAGTCCTCAATCCAGAACAAAAGAAAAACCACAAAAATATGTACTCTGACATCCTGAAACAAATTCAAGAGCAGCGAGATTTCCTTGAAAATGTCATAACTCAGCATGTGACATAATGTGGAGTTTTCAGTATGATTCAAGAACTAAGTGGAAAATGAGAACTGGATGACTCCCATTTCACCAAGGATTTTTTTTAAAAAAGGCACAAATGAGAAAGTCAAAGTTGAAGTCTATGTGTTTTTTTACATTAGAGGTGGGATCATTGTCCAGTGGGTTTCTGATGGTCATTCAGCAATACTACATAAAGGTCTTGAATAAACTTTGTGAAAAAGTGTGGAAGAATGGTGGATGAATTCTCCACCATGACTATGCTCCCTCTCACAGTGCTGTTTCTGTGAAATTTCTTTTGGCAAATAAACAAATTTGAATATCAGAAAATTCCACAGTATTTCCTGGATTTTGCACTGTGTGTCTTCTTGTTTCCAAAAATAAAAAATGTGTTGAAGGGAATTCATTTTAATCACGTGGAGGAGGAGAAAACAAAAATGGCGGACCTGCTGAAGAAACTATCAGGTGATGAGTTGTAATATTGATTTGAGCAATAGAAGACTTATCTGCAGCAGTTTATGGATATGAGAGGGTGAGAGTAGTATTTTGAAGGAGATAAAAGTCATGTAAGATTCAACTAAGATAAATTTATATTAACAATGAAAATGTGAACCTACAATGACTTTCTTACTGCAATTTAAAGGAAATTATTACAATGAACAATCATTCATTGCCTAGACAATAGTTGCAGTTAAGGATTACTGCTTCATAAAACCCAACAATGGAAATACCTGGTAAATGGTTACTTACCTTGATTTTGGATATCCAACTAGAAGAGAACTACTTGTAGAGTCCTGCTATCATTCTGAAGTCCCACTTAGCACCACAGATTTTGCTTGTACAGACTCACCTGTCTTGGGGAATTATTTACTGTTCATATTATATTTTAAAATGGTTTTATTTCATTCTTAATCATAAAGACTCACAGTTTAAATGTTTTCTGATTTATTGATTAATAATAGTATTAACTTAAATATTCAATCATTTGGTACAACCATGTGTTTGGGAAGCTTGGTACAAGATCTAGGTGCTCTTTCTTTAGACTAGAATCCATAGAGAAGTGAGTTTTAAATGATGTCTCAGATAGTGTGATAAATGTTTTGTTGACTTTGAGCCTTTGTTTAATGCTGATATCTCTTGTTCTTAATGAATGGATAAATTTTATTTTGATTTGTTATTTTAAGATTATTTAATGAAACTTTTGGACTTTATAGATCATGTGGTATAGAGCACTAGGCTAAATCATGGTTTAAATTAGGAGGGATAGCCAGCACACTTCTAGGTGATACTGGAGTGGAAATTGTTTAGATATAACACTAAAAAAATGTATTTATGTGTTTTTTAGTGTTATATCTAAACAATTTCTACTCCAGTATCACCTAGGTAAGTGTGCTGGCTATCCCTCCTAATTTAAACCAGGACCTTATAGATCAAAATTAATAGTTTTGCTTTAGTTTAAGTAGTACCTATTAGTATTTTTTGATTTGGCCTTACATTTGGGGGAAGTCTCTTAAAATTGAAACCTTAAAGGGATGTGTTTGGATATATGATTTAACATAAAAGTGTAAATATCTTATATTGATCATTAGCTCAGCATCAAGAGTTCACACATCTATACTACTCCAGATAACATGGAATTCTTTCTTCAATAAAACACAAGTTTACAAGAACATTGACTGTACTGTTATCCAAACAACAAAGTGGTTGGCACCAGTGTTGCGGGGTGTTAATTCACCCTCCTGACTTAAAACAAAATTCAGATTGACCTCACCTTCTCAAGGTTCTTGTGTCACTTATCATTTAACTACTTTGTCCCACGGGACAAAACCGTCTGTGAGCCAAATAAGCACTCTCGCGAAGGTCTAGGGGAACACCAAACGTCAGAACAATATCCCCGAGCGGTGACGTAGTGTTGGCACACTGCTGAGGAAGGGTGTTGTATGATGCTCCATTCTTTTTTATATCTATCTACAAGATACTTTCGTCATTTGTCTCGATGACCATCAGCCATTTTTTGTTTACCATAGGGGATGTGAACAAAGCCATCAAATCTCTCCACAACTACCACCAAGTCTGGAAACAATATGGGTTTACTCCTGAATACTACAACATCCCCCAGGTAAAAGTGACATCTTGTAATATCTCCAGACAGATAGAAAACTGTTGAAGGAATTTCTACAACCTCGTGGTTCTCAGCTGAGGCTAGGACTATTAATTAATACTCTTGTTTCGAAGAATTGGCCAGAGCAATTATATTTGGTCACTATGTCTCACTACCTGTTCAGGCCACATTCATATGAACTAGTTACACTAATTTGCTAGAGTTGAATGTGGAATTTAGAGGAAACACACACATTTGTGTGGAAAACCAATTAGAAAAAAAAACCCACCCTTAATACACCCTACTGGGATTTGAACTCGAATCTCCCTATCATCAGTAGTTCAATATTGCGAGAGTTATACCTTAGAGTTTAGACCATTTGACTATCGAAGCGGTTAACAACATTGTTCATTTTTGATAATGTTTCTGAAAGATTTACGGAACATAACATTGCCACCAAGTAAAACATCCCAGCAGGTGCATTTTATACTGTAGTAAGGATGAAGATAAGTTATAATATACATCCTTCACTACTGCTACCCAGTTAAAGTATTGGGATACTTTCTGAACAATGTTTCTTCTAATGATCTTAATGTAACAACGGTATATACTAGCAAACCATATCAGTAGGTCCCCTTGATTTCTCAAAAAGCTGTCTATTTCTGTGTCTTGTTATAAGAGAACCTGCTATGTCATAAATAAATTTATTCGAGTTCACAATTTTTTTTTATTTCACTATTAAAATTTGGTAAGTGGATTTTTTGTTGTTGCTAAAAATGGTAAAAAAATTAATTCATATTTAAGTATTTCTTATGGATAGAAAAATTATGGTTAAATTTTGAATTCTTAAATATAAAATACTTGACTTTGGTCACAATATAACTGTTATAAAAGCCAGATCAATCACATATTTTACTGCTTTACCAATAGTCTTTGTTTAAGAGAAATAAATTTTCTAAAATGGGAAATTGGGTGTAGGTATGTTAAAAGAAAAAAAATTGTAATAGTAAAGTTGGTACTCTTTTTTTTCTGATAATTCACGAAAAAAGGCAAAGAACGATTGCATATGCTGCCTAGTAAAAATTTGTGTAGTTTTTATATTGTTAATTCTCATTGAAATCAACATGACCATTCTCAAATAAAAGGCAAAGTATTCATATACGCAAATAGATTCAATTTAGTCTTATTTTGCCTATATAAAATACATTTTAAAATGCTCAAATGAAATTTAAAAATGTTTAGATGGATTCAATTTAATGTGCTAGATGAAATTTTGCAAAAACTTGTGTCATGATATTTCGGTGTTTACTTATTATTTCTAAATAAAACTTTTGTTTCAAGCTTAATACCTAAATTTAAGGTTACCTAATTTTTTTAAATTTGAAAATTTGATGATAGTATTCCATTGCTAAAAAAAGGGAATTATTTTTAATAATTTACAACTTAGTGCTTCTCTGTCACTAAAACTCTTTGGGAAGCATCACAATGAGACTCACTAGATGTAAGATTTCAAATTCAAAGCACTTTAAAAAATACAGAAGAAACTTGTACACAGCTAGGAAAAATGCACTCAAAAATATCTTATTTCAGAATCTGATTTTATTAATATTTGAACTTTCACAAAATGTTATCAAAATAAAATTAAAAAAGCTTTTATTATAATTTCCTGGCCAAGATTTTCATTCTCAATGGCAAAATTAGTTTTATAGTATTATTAAAACTCTTGCAAACATTTTTGAGAAGTTTAATAGAAAATCGGGAATTAAATCAATGATATTAACAACAGATTAAATGTTAAAATGTATTTTACCCGCATGGGCGGTCACATGATCCAACACATCACTCTCGTATTAGACTGTAATGCTGGCGACAGTGAGATCAAAGTTCAAATTCCTGGGGTGGTTTTTCCTAAATGGGTTTTCCCTCTCCCTCTATGCACAAGCATTTACATCTTTTTAAAACCCTACATCCCTATTCCATCAGTGTAATTAATGTATAATAATGTATAGTAATTAATGTATGTCTATAACCCAGACAGGTACCAAGACATGGTGAAAAAAAATTTATCTTATCAAAATGATTTAAGAATGAAATATAATTAATCTATATTTGTTAATTTCTGATTCTCAAGATTCTCTCTTAAATGTAATGAATAGACAGCTGATTTTGCCTGTTTAATGTTATTATTAGTACAATATATTAATTTTATAGTGCCTATAATTTCCGATCAAACCCAATTGGAAGAGACCATTGGGAAGACCTAAACGCAGATGGGAAGATAGCATTAAAATGAACCTGGTAGATGTAGGGTGTAATGAAATGGACTGAATAGAACTTGCTCAAGATAGGGATAGGTGGCATTTTTTCTCAAGTGTGGCAATGAACTTTCGAGTCCCTAATGCCATAGCGTAAGTAAATATAATGGCCTATTCTGTTGGTTTTCACCTATTCAATTAACAAGAGCCTTAATGCGCTTTCGGGGCTCTGTCCACTTTCTTTTTTTTTAAGTTGGGTCAAATCCACTATCTTATGAATCCCGAATCTCCAGTTTACCTCCAAATCTCGAATCCGAATCTTGGAAAAACTTATCAACATAAGAGGAGATATAACTATAATATATAATAGAATATAAAATACAAATAGTAACTAAATGTTAATATTCTTTCATATAATACATTCATACATTCAGTTAAGTGTTAAATTACTGATTTGGGACTGATTGTTAAGTTTATCTTATAATTGATTCTGAACCACCAATAAGCAGCAATATTGCTCTTAAACAAATTTTATTAGTAAAATTGAAGGGAAAAAAATAATCTTTTTAAGTATTTGATTCCCGAACCAAAAATGTTCTTAAATAATTATTCTTGAATATCCTTAGGGATTTGAGGGTCCCATTCCTACTATTTTTCCTAAAGTATGGATTTTCTTTTGAAACACCATGCAATTGCAAGAGAAAAGTTTAACTCCTTCTGAAATTATGATAAATTTGAAATTTTGGTCCTTTGACATTGTGTGAAGTAGAACACAGCTTTTCAAATTAAAAAAAACATCTGGCAATAGACAATTTTACTACTGGAAATTTAGAAAAGTACTAAGGGTGATTTTTTTTCCTTAATAGTTTTCTTCTCTCCCTCCATAAAAATTTGGGTACACTTCCTCTAAATTCAACCATCTTAATTCATAACACATTAGTATACCTAGTACATATTTTAAAAAAAAGGCGCTAGGTACTAGCTTGTAGTAAAATTAATTTTACGTTGCTTATTACTTGCTTAATTTAGGCATTTTTAGTGCCTAAGAATCCGCTCCCTAGAAATGATTACAATTATGCTGTTTATCGACACCCAAGCTGTAAACACTGATGTGCAATTGTTATATCCAGGGAGAAGCTGGCTCCAATAGGGAGGGCTATCCGCTCCGTCCGGAGCTTGTAGAGTCTGTTATGTACCTATACCGGGCTACTGGGGACCCCTACCTGCTAGAAGTTGGCAAGGATATCCTGCGCAGCATCCAACACAGCGCTCGTACACCCTGCGGCTATGCCACTGTGAGTTTACTTATGCCCCCAACTACAGGTTTGTTCTCTTTTGACTCAATAAACCAGGCCTCAGAGCTGACTCGGTGCATCCTTTCTGCTGGAAAATATCAGTGCATTTCTTTAATCTCCACTCCTCATTTTGTGTCATTAGATTGTGAATTAATTTAAAGTAATGACTTATAATTTCTTAAAACTATTCTGCAATGCAACCTTAGCAATAATTAGAATGTGAACTTTCTTAGTTAGGGAGATGTTCCTACCAGGATTCAGATCCATTGATTCAACTTGGCTAAAATATGCTCCTTAGATCAGGAAAGTAAGGGAACATCTGGAGGATAGGATGGAACCTTCCTTCCTCGCCAAGGCCACTAAATACCTGTACCTCTTTCCTGTCTTTAGATCAAGGATGTAAGAGACCACAAGAAGGAGGACAGAATGGAATCGTTCTTCCTAGCCGAGACCACCAAGTACCTGTACTTGCTCTTTGATCCCGACAACTTCATCCATAACAGAGGGCAGCATGGGACTGTTATCACCACCCCTTGGGGCGAGTGTATTATAGAGGCCGGTGGCTACATCTTCAACACAGGTAGTTTGGAATTTGGATGTACTGGGGTGATGTGAGGTTATCATTACAACACAGGAGGTCCTAAGCTCTAATAACTGAAGCTTTAAGTGTCTGTGAAAGCAATGATATAATAATTCCAAAATATCTTGTGTCACACAGAAGCCCACCCTATAGACCCAGGGGCCCTGCACTGCTGCAGTGGACACAGGCAGTCTGACGTGCAGAGAATGTTAAGCAGCTCTAGCCCAGATGCTTTTAGGGGTGAACAACTGTCTACTCTCCGGTACCGGCCATTGGACCTGCGGAACACTGGTGCAACTGGTAGTAAACCGACTGACAATAAAGAGTTGATCAACTCCACTGAGGATATACCAGACAAGACACAGTTCTTCAAGACACTTGCAACAGAGATCAGCGAAGCCATGGACACCATCAGAATGTCACTCAAAAAGATAGAGGACAAGGAGGATGACTACAGTAAACCAGAATCCAACACTGGAGTTAGCGACAATATTACAGAGTCAAAGTTAAAAGAATCGAGGGGAAAAGCTCCTGGAAGGATTGATATAAATAAAATAGAAGAAATTGATGTAATTACGTCTCTCCCACACTCGGAAGTTGTTGGAAATGAAACTGAAAACACTAGTGCAGGACAAGATGCCAAGAAATTTATTTCAAAAGACTTTGATGTCAAGACAAAGTTTCCAAACAAGGAAGACATTATTGAGTATCGTGCTGACGATAGTGATAGGGTCTATGCTGTCCGGACTGCCACTAAGAGTGACTCTCAAGTCAACTTTTCAAAGAGCGACAACAAAGAAGAAGGTGACAACATCAGTGAAGAAACCAAGAACCCCAATGTTGCAGCATGGAGAACTATCAGGCGCAACGCGATAGATGAACCAACAGGTCTGCCATCCTTTGTCACAGAGTTCTTGCTGTCCAAGTCTCCATCCAAACAGCTGTTGGACCCCCAGCAGCTGTTGGAGAAGATACGCCGTGAAGCGAGGTATAGACGGAATGCTACTTGGGAACAGAACTATGCTGCTTTGTCGTGCCAAGCTCAACCATTCCTTCAAAGGCTGGCAATGTCTGGAGAAATGTTTGGACACTCATAATTTACATGGTTGGCTCTCCTGTTAAGGGCTTGTGGAATACCTAGAACTTTACAAATTTCAAAAACAGTTAAATAACTAGATGTCTGCTCCTAGATACTATAGCACAATGTATGTTCGGGGAAACTTGAACACAGCTAACTGTTACACCCTCAACTTTGCAGGTACAGGGATTGAATTTCAGGATCCAAGAAAAAAATATCTTTTTTTTTTAGAAATCCTTTCTCACTCTGGAGATGATTCTTACAAAAAGAACATTTATGGCCTCTTAACACATTTGTCATTGTTTCATCTATTCTTATAAATTTTGGTCATTGACTTAAGTATGTACACATGTAATAAGATTGTGGTTTGTATAAACCCTTTTTAATTCTCAAAATATGTGTTTCAAAGGTCTTGAAAACCTAATTTTCAACATTCTAACCTTAGACAGTTATCTCATCTTTTTCACAGTTTACTCTGGTGTTTTGTCCCTTTGTGGTCTTTATCAAGCAATAAAGAACCAAAACCTGAGCATACATAGCATTGTCATACTACTGCTGATCTTCCTTCATTTTGAGAAAGTTTTAAAGAACAAATATTAAATAATTGTTCTGCATGACTGACAGAAAATGTGCTATTCTCAATAGTCTAGCTAGAATTATATTTAATTTAAAAAAGTAAAACATAATATTCTCATTCATTCATGTCCACAATTGGTATCTGTTAAACACATTCAAAATGAAAATCTTTAGTTTTTGAAATTGGTATGCCACATGTGTGTGATAAGTTACTCAATTTTGGTTAGTTGCCTTAAACGCACAATTCTGCAGTGATATGGTGTGAATGGTCAAACTGTTATCTATAGACTTGATAGATTTTAGCGAATTTCCAACCTGTTAGGAGGTCTTAAGGCATGGTTTTCTAAGAACTGTTGACAGTCACAACAGATGGTAGTGACCGACTGCCACCTTTGAGTTTGCATTGGTCTCTCTAATTTTGAGTGGAAGTGTTTTCTTGTGCTTGCGTTGCTCAGCAGTTTTCTCAATTATGTCACCACATCATTTTGAAAAGACCATTCAGAAATATTATAACAATAACATGGACCTACATAAATCAGACGGTTGAACAAAGAAAGATTTCTTGCACACATGAAACACTTTAGAGCAATCTGTAGTTTTCGCTATTGTTATTCTTTTTGATTGTTAATTTGTTTTATTATTTCTTTATAAATAGGAACCTGTTCAAAAATTGTGGCCTTTTTGTTTTCTAAAAATATCATTGTCAAATATTATTTCTTTCAAAATGGATGTAGATTCATATCCAAGACATAATAGTGAGACTTTTTAATCTAGGTATCTGGTTGATTTTGACATATTTTATTCTATTTATCATTGTATTGGCTTAATTGGGGTGTACAAAGGTTACTTTTTGAATGTAAAGCTTGAAACATCTCAAGCAAAGTCAAAGATAGGGTTTTTGTTGTCACAGAATAGTTCTTTTGATAATGTTAAATTATTCATTTAATGCATCAAGCTAAAGAGAAAGGTTAAGAGAAAAACAAACCACACTAACATATTATTTTATGCTGATATCTGAATTTATTTGTGCTGACATTTAAAAATTGTATTTACTTTTATTTGAGGTATTTTATGTGCACTTTTTGAACTGAATAATTATATCAGCACACGATTTATAAAGTAACTTAAATTTAGAACAGGCAGAAAATCCAGACCCTAGCTGTTAATTCACCACTGTAAAAGGGTCAACCTAGATTTAACCAATGATACATTTTTCAGTCATGCCAAGAATTGAACCTGGGACATTTAGCTCAGTAGAATACACGCTATTTGACACCTTTGCTTAGTTGATAGCGTGTCGGTATACTGATCTAAGGTCCTGGGTTTGATTCCCGGCATGACCGAAAAATTTATCATTGGGGAAATGTTGTTTTACCCTTTCACAGTAATGAATTAATGGCCGGGAACTGAATGCTGTGTCTGTCCTAGTCTTAAGTTAAAGCAGGCATGTGAAACTACGACAGTCCTAGTAAGCCTGTAGTGGAAAATATACGGTATGGCTTGAATAAAAAAAACAGAAAGACACGTTAAAGTGTCTGGCTATGCTTATATTAAATATCTTATTTATTCACTAGTCTCTGATAAAACACTATTTAGTATCTAATCTAATAATTATTATGTTTAAATATGTCATATTAAAGTTATCCATTTCAAATTTGGTCGTAATATATCATTTTCCTACTGTTCTTTTGAAATGTTTTCAAGCTGCAAAGGTTATTGTTTGAGTCCAAGCAAAGGAAATTTGATCCTTGACTCTGATATTTCAAAACCTCACATTTCCTTATTATTTTGTACTGAAACTTAACATTAAAATGGTTGGATTCATATCCATGTGAAAATTCAAAAATATCATGTTCTCAAATGTATATGCTGGAAATAAATATTTTGTTTGAAAGGGCTTGTTATTATTGTTGTTTTGTTATATATATATTTATATATGACTCTTTAACCAGATAAGGGATCTTCAAATCCTGAAAAATATTCTAGTTGCAAGCATTCAAAAAATTTCAGACTTCATACTATAGTTAAAATTAGGAGGGGTAGCCAGCACACTAACTGTGTGATACTGGTATAGAAAGTATTTAGATGGCAGTGGTGGCTCATAGCTAAAACTAGTGGGAGTGCTGCTCCAGAAAATTTTTAGCCTTTATTTTAAAATTGTGTAACAGGAAAAAAAAGGTATAAAAAGAAAATTTATTCATGAACTTGATAAAATCTTAACAAAAGAAAACATTTTTCACTTACTTTAACTTAAATTGTTACATTTTAAGCTTGATCTATTCATTTAAAAATGAAATCCGTTCTTCTTGTTTTAATTTGTGCAAAAAGTTCAATAATTTTCTCCTTTTTCTCTGGATGACAATTGAAGAAATTTTTCTCCATTGAAAGTACTGCAAGCACATTTAGTCTTTCTGTTAAATAAAAGAACCGAAAGAAAATGAATCAAATAGAATAGCTGGAAGCAGAATAATAATCTAATTCTGAACTCTTCTACACTTTATCACATTCAAGAATATGGTACACAGTTTTTAAGCACAACACACGCTAAGTAAAAAAAACTTACTTCCACCATTACGCCAGAGCTGGCACTACGAGAGCAACAGTGCTCTTCCTGCCTGGCAATCTCGCCCTCCTCCCCACCCCCATTCTATGTGCGCATGCGCACAACAGTCAAACACCACATCACTGGCACTGTGAAGCGCACAGTTCTATACAAAGATTTTGGTATTTTTTCTTAATAAACTGAGGTATGGCTACTAAAGCATTGCCATTAAGCTTAAGGAATATATATTGTATCACATAAATAAATAATTAAAGAAAAAAGGACTCATTATATTAAATGATACCGATAATATCAAGTGGAAATAGGGGGTGCTGCAGTTCCGCAGTGCCTATACACAAGCCGCCACTGTTAGATGGAACACTAAAAAACATACAAAAAGCCTTTTAAGGAAAAGCTTTCACCATCATTGGGTTCAGAGGTTTTTGTTCACCAGCAAGGTGAGTTTGGAACTGAGGAAGAAATTCTACATTTCGAGCAGAAACTTGGACTTTTAGGAATAGCCTATGGAAAATAATTACTTGAGACGCTTTGAAATGTGCTGCTAATGAAAACTTAAGAAGATCGGGTGGACAGACAGGGTGACAAATGAAATCTTAAAAAAAAAAGATGGTGTGAGAGAACCATTTTGGAATTTGTAAGCGAACCCCCCTTTAGAAAAATGAGTTTACTACACACTTGTATAGGAGAGAAAGACACTTTCGGCTATCTCTTTCTCTCCTAGACACGTTTAAGGCTATTTGACATATTGAACATCTTTTGTTACTACTCGACATAGTTAACATTGCATGATGGAAGAATGAAGGGAGAAGGTAAGTTATACACGATATCAGTCGTTATGTTGACGTTATGGCGTGTAAGTACACTCCGGTCAGCTTACTTAGGGGGGGTGCTTAAGTTCGATAGGCTACGAATACCTAATCAACTTTAAATACAAGATACGTAAAGAGTTTTTAAAATAGATTCAAATAAGCGTGCTAAAGCAACTCTACACAGTGAAGTATGCGAAATTATGGCAAATGTAATTGATTTTTTTGAGAGTAAAAACTATTGGGACATTATAAGAACCCTGTTGAAAGTCACAAAACATGCAGCAGAAGCTACAAGAAAATCAGAGTGTACTATTTGTAAAATTTGAAAGGGAAGAAGTATAGCAAGTTGTGCACAAACAAAACATTCAACTCCAGGAAAAAAGCACAAACCCATCAGCATAAAAATTGTTCTTGATGATTTTGACTTGTGTGTCATTCGATGACTTATACAGAGGTTCCACACTGTTAAAAAGGAGGTACCAGCTTTAAATAAATTATTAGCAGTACTAGTAAAAGAAGAAATCAATTTCACTAGGAACATAGAAACATTGAGAAGATTATTGAAAAAATGGACCTTAAATTTTAAAAATGTAAAAATAAAAGACTAATTTTAATGGGAAAAAACGAAATAGTTGCGTGGAGGGCTAAATATTTAAGAAGAATGGGCGAAGTTGATAAATCAGGATACCAAAAAGTTCTGATGTGTATCTTGATGAAACCTGGATTCATCCCTCGTACATGTGAGTTAATGTTGGCAAGAACCCAGAAACCACAGGAGTATTGAAAAATTATGTTGGAGGACAGAGGTAGATTATTGTCCATGCCGGTTCATAGCAGAAATTTGCATTAAATGCATTTCTTAATTTCAAGTCAAAAGCAAGTGGTGACTATCACAATGAGGTGAATTTCGAAAGAATTTCTAAGTGGGCGAAAGAAAAACTTATCCCCAACCCTTATCAAATTAGTCTAATTGGTTTGGACAATAGACCGTATCAAACTGTTAAAATAAATAAGTAATCAACAATGAGATCACGAAAGACTGAAATTCAGCTGTGTTTGGACACTAAACAGTATTGCATATGAGGAACAGACGATGAATAGTGAGTTCTTGGAGCTATTCAGCTGCCGACGTAAGTTTCCCAAATCGTACATAGATAATTTACTCGAACAACATGGGCACAATATCATTAGGCTACCTCCATACTTTTGTAACCTTAACCCATAGAATTTATTTGGAACCTGGTGAAATCACGAGTCGCAGCCAAAAATGTTGCTCAAAACACTTTATAACAGTGGTGGCTCATGTATAGGCACTGCGGAACTGCAGTACCCCCTATTTCCATTTATATCATCGATAACATTTAATGTAATGAGTCCTTTTTTCTTTAATTCCTTATTTATTTTTGTAGTACAATATATATTCCTTAAGCTTAGTGTCAGTACTTCAGTAGCCATCCCCCAGTTTATGAAAAACATACTGAAATATTTGTATGGAACTGTGCGCTTTAAAGTGCCAGTGACGTGGTGTTTGACTGTTGTGCGCATGCGCACATAGGAGGGGGTGGGGAGGAAGGCGGGACTGCCAGGTAGAGAGAGTACTGTTGCTCTCGCAGTGCCGGCTCTGGCGTTATGGTGGAAGGAAGGTTTTATTTTACTCAGCGTGTGTTGTGCTTAAGAACCGTGTACCATATTCTTGAATGTGATAAAGTGTAGGAGAGTGTAGAATTAGATTATTATTCTGCTTCCAGCTATTCTATTTGATTCATTTTCTTTCGGTTCTTTTATTTAACAGAAAGACTAAATGTGCTTGCAGTACTTTCAATGGAGAAAAATTTCCTCAATTATAATCCAGAGAACAAGGAGAAAATTATTGAGCTTTTTACACAAATTAAAACAAGAAGAATGAATTGCATTTTTAAATGAATAGATCAAGCTTGAACTGTAACAATTTAAGTTAAAGTAAGTAAAAAGGTTTGGGTTTTTTTGTTAAGATTTTATCAAGTTCTTGAATAAATTTTCTTTTTATACATTTTTTTTACATAACTTTTAAACAAAGTCTAAAAATTTTCTGGAGCAGCATTCCCACGAATTTTAGCTACGAGCCTCCATTGCATTTAGGTGCCGTGGTGTTGATAGCTATAGTAGGCATACATAACCAAAAAAAGTAGGTTCTTTAAAACAACCTAAATAAAAGAGTGAATATAATAATCCAACTAAACACATAAAAAACTTTCATGGTGAATGTTATTAACAAGTAGGCCTACTTCTGGTCTTAGTACAAACGTGATGTTAATAACGATATACGGATGAAAGAACATGAAGAATATTTGGAAACGAGGTGTTGCTAGGAATAACCAATGGCCTGCCTGACTCTTAGGTGCTCCCTACACGATTTTTAAACCCCGGTACCCTGGACTTGAGTGGTATCCCTCTACCACAAAAACTGATGAACTAGCGTTCTATCCCGTGCAGTTCCGAATCGGGCAGTGACTCCTAGACTGCAATATTGATTACGATTAGTCAGTGCTGATGTTTGGATAAACTACTTTTTTTTTTATCCTGCCTCCTGGCCTGGTTTCCACCTAAGGAATGCTGACAATGTTTATGTGGTCAGCTCCTCTATTCTATTTGTTCACAGGCTAATCACGTCAACCTACAACAGTCGTTTTGTAATTTACAATCCATAACACAAACTATTATACAAACACTTATTCCAATTTAGGCCGTGTGGTTACATTTACGTATGACCTGAACGGGTAATAAGACTCGGTGCTAAAAATATACAAATAAATGGCAATCAAGTTGTTAGCTACCTTATTTTTAATTATAGTTAACAGAGCTTTAATTATAATGTGGCTTGATCTCATTATGAAACCAAAATACAAGCTAATCACCAATCAGAATGTAATGAATATGGATGATTGCTACATATTTTTATATTTCAAAGATGTTGCTTTTATTTGTACACCACTATCTGTGAAACTGAATTGTATATTGATTGATTGATGTAATACTATTTTCAAACAATAACAGTTTTATGTACCAATTACATGTTTTCGCACAAGAACATTTAAAGAAACCGTTATATCCATCTACTTAGAATCAAACATACGACACACTTGAGCGTCATGCTTTGGAGTTTGCGCCTTTGCAAATAGTGTGTTTATATTAATCTAATATAGTATCCAACAGCAATAAAACTTAAACTTTCGCAACCATTTATATTTTGATAAAGGTACTTTGTTTTTTTTATGTTGGTAGCAACGATGACAATCCTTTCAGACACATGCTGTTTGTTTACTAATATAATAATATTAATTCATCCATCTGTGTTTCAGCTATTACCCACGTGAAATATAATATTAGTATCAATGACAATTACTTGACCGAATATTGGTGAAATACCGGTTTCTGATTTAACCAAATAAAATGTCAAACCGAAGTGGGAAAGGATCTAAATCTGATGGAGAGTCTTTAAAAAAAGAAGATATAGTGCAAGCTGTTGTCCTTGTTGACGGTTTCACAGCCGCTTTTGACCCGTTTTCACGTTTCGAACCAACGGTACGTGCTCTATTATATCGTTTGAACACATTTTAGAATAAGAATAAATTATGGTTTTAACAGGAGAAATCCCAATTAAGCCTATTTAAAATAGTTTAACCATTTGTGTTTAATGTTTAAATACTTTAAGAAGGTCTTCGACAGGTTTCAACCTTGGAAGAGGTCAGGGTTTAGTGAAAAACAATTATTAACATAAGCATTAAGGAGAAGAGTACTTATATTATAATTATATAGCTGGGCCGACTATAGTGTGATCTGAGGCCGGGATTCTTTATTTTTCTCTCTTGTCAAATGATGAGAAATTTACCTAATACTTTCTAGCACCTATAATCATAAGCTACGGAAGTTTCCGACTATAACAAAACATACGTGACGAAAAAATTCAAAATCGTTAAGAAAATTTCTAGAAAACTCATCTAGGCCTAATTGGTATTTTTAAGCACGGGTCCTTTTGGTAGTTAATCACAATTTTTATTTATTTACATATTATGAAAGTTTAGGTTAGCTTGGTTGGTATTTATTAGTGAAAACATTAATATTTTTGCATTAAAAATATGTGTCAAAAAATACCTACAAAATTTAGATCTATGGCAATCTGCCTGTGCGCAGCACAGTTGAGATGTGTGACAATCTGCTTCAGGTTGTTTTGGTAGAAGATATTAAACATATTTTCTTAATAAATATAAAACAAAAGTTAATCATCTACAATATCTGACGGAGGACCTGGTGGTCTAGGGGTAAGGTGTCAGACGTCTGTGCTGGGGGTCCGGGGTTCAATCCTTGGTACCAGCACAGATATATCTGATTTTCAAACCCTTCCTTCCCCTCTGACAAGGCGTGTACTAATCACAACTTGTGAATGTGTAGAATTCCAGGCCTCCACCGTGGTTCGGATTCCACGTTAAACTGTAGGTCCTCCATTTCATCTCGCAATCACCCTACCATTACACATGAGTGTAAGTGGGTATAACCCGAACGGGTAGTAAGACGTGGTGCTAATATTAATAATAATAATACAATATCTGACACCTTCGCTCAGTCGGTAGTGTGTTTTATCAACCGACCTAAGGTCCTGGGTTTGATTCCCGATATGGCCTAAAAATTTATCATGGAGGGAGGGGGGGGTAAATGTTGGTTTACCTTTTCACATTGATGAATTAGTGGTTGTGGGACTGAATGTTGTGCCTGTCCTAGACTTGAAGTTAAATTATAAGGTGTATGAAGCTACAACAGGGCTAGCCAGCCCGTAGTGGAAAATGTATAGCTTGAATAAAAAACACTGATATGGGCCACAGATTGGAAACAGTAATGGATGTAAAGTAAAATCATTTACAATATTTAAGTCTATTACTTAAAAAAAGATAACACTAGTGCTTGTAGATGCTTAGTGTGTATTAATAAAGATTATATACATTTAAAAAATATTTTGCTATTAATTTTTTTGGTTTTACTTTTATTTTATGTTCAAATGTTTGCAATGTCTTTTAAATCTCTTAAAAATTAAACCTATGCAAAATTCAATTATTATTATTTTGTTATTTATATATATATATATATTTTAATATTTTGCTATTTTTTTGTTTTACTTTTATTTTATGCTCAAATGTTTGCAATGTCTTTTAAATCTCTTAAAAATTAAACCTATGTAAAATGTAATTATTATTATTTTGTTATTTTTATATATATATATAAATAACAAAATAATAATATATATATATAATACATAAGTTATATATACACACGATGTAATAATAAAAATAATAATAGTCTTAGACTGGACTTCCGATGACAGGGAGATTGGGGTTCTAATCATGTTTGGGTGTACTGAAGGTTGTTTAAAAAAATCGTTTTCCACTCTACCTCCATACAAATGCAGGTACACTTGCTCTAAATTCAACCTCCATCACCCCTAACTCACTAGTTTAATTAGGGCATATATGTGTATAACCTGAACAGGTAGTAAGACACAATTCCAAAAAAATAACTTTTCTATTTGTTAGGTAAGGCTCTTTCTATGGACATTGGACTGTTTTGTGTCCTGTTTCCTAACAAATACAAAATAAAACAGATATGTACAATATACATCCTATTTTAATATTCTGTGTTTGTTCAATTTGTAACCCTGCTATTCTCTGTTTTAACTCAGCCCATGTCTGGTCAACTTGCCCCCCTCAACCTGTCAGTATTTGTTGTGTGCAGGCTCTGTTCCCACTGGTCAACACTGCTCTCCTAGACTACACCCTTGAGTTCCTTGTCCTGTCAGGCGTCGAGGAGGTCATACTCTTCTGTAGTTCACACACAGAGCTTATCAAGCAACATGTCAGGTCAGTATTTAATGTGGATCTAAGCTTAACTAGCTTATGATAGAGAAGTGGCACTTGGTCAGAGCAAATTTAGTTGTGTTTTCCTCTATAGCCTAGACCAGAGTTCGCCAAACTCAATGAGTACTGGAAGTACTTTAAAAATGTCACATTGTTTTTGCAAGTTACCCAAATTAAAAATTGGTTGCATCATGTAGACCCCTATTAACTACTGTATTATTGTAATCTGTACATCTAGGCTATCACATTTTTGTTTTATTGGGGGGGACTTTGCAGCTCAAATTCATAATCATAATGGAAATAAAGTTATAATGTTAGGTAGAAATTATTTTACTAAAATATACTTTTTAATATTACTGTAATACACAAGGTATAGGCCTATTAATTTTTTAAACAAAATGATAGAAGGCTAAAGTAAAAAAAAAGGTAGGCCTATATAACCTACTAAGTATAATAGCATTTTAATTTACTTTCAAATAAGCAGTATTTTTCATTCTGGTTGGTATGTTCACTCCATTTGAATGTAGCCAACCCTAATCAGCGTTAGTTTACTTTGAAAAGCACAAAATAAATTATTTCGTGCAAATTATCTAAAATTACTCTGCGAACTACCTATAAATCACGATCAACTGTTTGGTGACCCCCATCCAAGACTACGTCAAAGTGGTCTCTTGAAATCAAATGCATTGCATTTTTCCATTTTGTCATCAAGTACTCACTGTATTAATATTCCACAATGCCTTCATTTTTGTGTGCTCTGAATTTTACTTTACAGTTTAAAAATAAACATTTAATGTAAAGGTTCCCTCTCACAAATTTTTCAGCAGTTTAATGCACATAATGCAAAGATTATGTTCATCCTTGTCACAGTAATTTTCAAGAAAGAATAGAAAACTTGCAATACTTAAATAAAATGTATTTCTAAATCAAATAAATAAATGTATTTCTAAATCAAATAAATAAATATATTTTTACTTTAGAATAACAGACTAAATAGTTAAAAAGTATATTAAATACTGCAATCTTATTCAAAAGCTCTGAGGTATTTTAAAAGTTTTATTGAACTTATCTTTACTAAAAATTTAATTATATTACGCGTATAAAGTAGGCCTAGTACTTTTTTTTAGTATCAACCCCAAATAAGAATAATGTCTATCTTTCAGACTGTGAGATATTTAGTGTTAGTAGTAAGTGGGCAGATATATCCGATTTTCATGCCGAGGGAGTATTGTGATTTTGGAGTGACGTATTTGATGTCACCTTGTGTGTATGACTGTATGGTGATGTCACGGATTGCATTTCATCTAGACGTCACATTATATATCAGATTGGAATGAGTTATTATATTAAGTGCCAGGTAAAGTGACGTCATAAGATAATTCATTGTGGTTGCAGGGGGTAGCTATGCTAGAGATATTTAAATAATAGTGACAGTATAATGTCTTATTACAGTGACGTCATGATGATATATTGTGATTTCGGAGTGACGTATTTGACGTCACCTTATCAGATTTGAATGAATTATATATAATATTAAGTGCCGAGGTACAGTTAATGCATTATGACAGTAGGACGTTTGAATTATTAATGACGTCATATTTAATTATAAACTAAAAAGTTATATTGCTCTTACTACAAATATATAATTTAAATGAGAGGGAAATATTACTAGAAATGAAAAAATAAATACAAGTTTTTTTTACATTTAATTATAATAAAAAAATATACATATTTCACATATAATTTCATATAATTGTTATATTGAATACATAAAAATATTATGAACGGATATTATTATTATTAGCACCGCGTCTTACTACTCGTTTAGGTTATATGCACTTACGCTAATGTGTAATGGTAGGGTGATTGTGAGATGAAATGGAGGACCTACAGTTTAACGTGGAATCCGAAC